>JAJONR010004953.1:0-39730 GCA_029582245.1 Solanum etuberosum | reverse complement strand
TTTAGAAGACATTTTGCTCCCTACCAAACACGTTCCTTATAAGTGTATTGATATTTTACATACAATCACAAGATATAATTGACATGTTTTATATTATAATATATGCATTTGTAATACTCTTTTTAGAGCATTTCTCAAAGATGCAAAAATTATTTTTTTCACAATGACTTTTTCCTCATTTCATGAACTCCCATATATATATATATATATATTGGGCTAAAGTACTTTTAGAAGACATTTTGCTCCCTACCAAACACGTTCCTTATAAGTGTATTGATATTTTACATACAATCACAAGATATAATTGACATGTTTTATATTATAATATATGCATTTGTAATACTCTTTTTAGAGCATTTCTCAAAGATGCAAAAATTATTTTTTTCACAATGACTTTTTCCTCATTTCATGAACTCCCATATATATATATATATATATTGGGCTAAAGTACTTTTAGAAGACATTTTGCTCCCTACCAAACACGTTCCTTATAAGTGTATTGATATTTTACATACAATCACAAGATATAATTGACATGTTTTATATTATATATCATTTTGGGCTAAAGTACTTTTAGAAGACATTTTGCTCCCTACCAAACACATACGATATAAGTGTATTGACATTTTACATACAATCACAAGATAGAATTGACATGTTTTTTATCAAAAAATTATACATATTAATGTATATCGTTGAGTAGTCATCTTGTGATATATGTATACATATTACTCCAGACATACAGTATAACATATTTGAGGCTTGACTCCATTTACACCAACTGGTGATGTAAACGGGTTTAGTCACATGACAAATAAATTATTCATACTAACTAATGCATATTTGAAGAAAAAACAATAGTCTAAAATAATACTAAATGTGATAGTCGTTATTAATCCTTCGTTAGTTATCACAATAAGTTGGGCTTGGTCCAACACAGAATATGCCTGGGAAAGAGTCTAACGGACTCATTTCAAATCTCACATGCATACAAAATATAAAATAAGGAAGTATCACTTAGCCAAGGGCGGATCTAGGAGGGGTGAGACTGTTCAGCCTATTTCTTCGACAAAAATTTACGTTGTTTATATAAGGTATTTTTTTTTATTTGTAGTGTATGTATATAAATTTTTAATCTCCTGAACACAAGAATAGTCGTCGCCTCAATCGTTTAGAAGTTCAAAATTCACCTTGAGGTTCTAAGTTAAATCTCAAGCATTACATTATTATTTTGAACACCATTAATAAAAATTGTTTGATCTGCAACTACACTTAGCTACTCCCTCTGATCCTAATTACTTGTCCACTTTTGAATTGACACATATATTAAGAAAATAATGATTAATATAGTGAGTTTCTATTATACCTCTATTAATTATGAAGTGGGTGAATTAAAAATTTAAGATTTTCAAGAAGTTTTATCTTTTTCAAAATTAATTAATTGAGGTTATAATAGGTAAAAAAAAATGTTCTTTCTTGATTTGCCAAAAATGAACAAATAAAAAGGTACAAATAAAAAAAAGAAAATCGGACAAGTAATTAGGGACATATCGAGAAAAGTTGATTCACAAAGAATGTGCATAAAATTTTGGAACAACGTACTTGAAGTTAAGACTAATGTTTAAAAAATGAAACTCATCTGCTTTAAATTCCTTAGTAAAAACAAAGTTGGTGACTTTGAAAAATAACTATTGAACTTAATAAAAAATTGAAATGTTTGAACCTTTGTTTAAACTCTTGTCAAAATATGGCCATATCACTTGGTCATATTTCAACAAGTTTTGAAAAATATCGTAGAATCAATTTAAAACTGATGGGTCTGTTTTTATCGTCGTACCATTTAGCTTCCACCAGCTTTATGAAATTAACTTCTTAATTTGAAATTGGACCTGGGATAAACTAGACTTCTGTGATATATCTAGGGACAATTCCACATGGTTTTATTAATTTTTTAAAGAAAGTCTCAATATAACTAATATCAAATTGAAAATGAATGGCGCTTCTTATGATTTTCAATCCTGCGATTTTCTAAAGTTAGGCAGGAAGTATTGAATTATTACAATGCATGTTATATATGGTCGAAATTTCATCTAAATAGTTAAAAGTCCAATTTACATATTTTAAATTTTATTTTCGGAAGTGTGACACCTTCAGGATTGCTTATCATCTGAAAAATTACAATAATTGCTACTCCATCAGTTTTGTAAACATCGAAATTTTGTAGGATTCTATAAGATAGTTGTATTTCAATTAAAAAATTTGAAGACTACTTTATTTTAAACCTTAGCTCGTGCTTATATAAACAATAATATATTCTTTTGAAAGGGCATCTCAATTATTTTGTAAATTCATGGATTATTCACAAAAGATCAATGGAGATCAAATAAATCTCAAGGAGGTCTATATTATCCTAATTTAAGAAGTGGCCCTCGAATCATAGGAGAGAAAAATCAAAGGATAAACAGATTTGTACCCACGTTGTTCTATTAATAAAATCATGTTTCTTCATTATTTAATTAATTTGTGATTGTGATTTATTTTCTATGACTTTAAAATTTGTTGCAAACAAATTGGCACGCTAGTGCGACCAAATCTTCCCTTCATCTCTTCTCTCACAAATCAGATATGCAAATCTGAAGCCACAAAACTGCAAAGATGGAAGCTTTATTTCTATGGGTATTTCGAGTCTCGTCTTTGAATTTCATCAAGTGTAGACTCCGACAAGCCTTCAAGTATGGTGCATTTGTAGACATCCAAATTTTGTAGGATTCTACGAGATGAGTTCTATTTCAATTAGAGTTCCTGAAGGTTATTCTACCCTAAACCTTAGCTCATGCCTATATAAAAGTTAATATATTCATTTGAAAATGTATCTCGAAAATTCTATAAATTAATTAAATATTCACAAAGATCAATGGAGATCAAATAAATTTTAAGGAGTTCCATATCATTCTAGTCCGTCATTTTATTTAATGTTTGACCAACATTTTGATCAAAAGCGACGGACAAAGTGACGCCGCCCGTCGCTTCTTTTAAAAAAATTAGATAATAAAAATTAATTTATAAACGATGGACGACGTTATCATTAAATAATTAAGAAATTATTTTTAAATCAAAATCGAAGGATGAAATCACAATAAATAATAAATAATTAAATATTAATTATATATTTGGCGTAAAAATCCTCAAAAAAAGACGGATAAAGAGTCATTGTCCACCGTTTTACAAAAAATAAATACAAACGATGGATAGTGTCTCAAATTGCATTGTCTTTTTGGAGCGACTTTGTCTGTTGTTTTTAACCCCGTGATTTTTTTAACTCTTTTTAATAGTGTATGTAATTGATACCAGATAGTCATTGATGGGTCACTAGTTAAGGCATACATGTATTTGGATAACTATATCTTCTTCTTTGTCTTCTTCTTTTTCTAAGTATGTATCTATATACAACACACTAGCTACATAAAAAATTTGGTAGCAGATAGATGTATTTATGCAACAAATATACTAAATACATCACAAATACGCTGAATACATCTGTAACGACCGGTTTCCGTCGTTATAGAAAAGCCAATGGGAAAAGAATTCGGGTCAGAAAACTTTTGAGTAGTGACTTGAAAAATTGTAGCCTAGTCCAGATTTGGACGAAATCTATGTCAGGTGAGGTCTAGAAAAATCTAGTAATGAATGGGGGATCTAATCATGAAATTGATCACATGAGTAGATAGCTAAGACGTTAAGAAACCCGTACGACTTTACGGAATCGAATTTGGGCGAGTAGAACTCACGAAACTGATCTTAGCGTGAATGGGTAGTTTTTGAACGTCAAGGATTGAAGGTGTGTTGTGAAATGGGTGTTTGAAACTCAAATTATGACTCTCTATCTCCGTGCAAGCCGCCAGGGTGGGGTCGCTGCGGTGGGATGGGGTCCACCGTAGCGGGCCAGTCGCGACTTAAGTTTGGGAAAAACCCCAATTTCGTTATTTTTCTGCAAATTTCGTTCTTAAGAGCTAGGAGTCGACCCAGGGCGATTTCTTGACAGTTTTCCACGACTTTTGGTGCTAAAGGTAAGGATTTTACTCCCCTAATCCGTATTTCGATCTGTAGAACTTAGATTCTTGGGTAATTATCGTTGGGGGAGGGTTTTGGCCTGAAGTTGATGGTGGGAAAAAGCCCTAGCTGCACCTTACGATCATGGGTTTGGTCTTGGGTTATTGGGTTTGTTATAATCCGGGTATATTAGACCTTAATTATTGATCTTTGCGTTAAATTAAGCGGAAAGAATCCGGAAAGGGAAGGCTCAAGTGTTTTAGGAGGATTCAAGTTTGGTTTCGAGGTAGGTGATGGTTTGATTTTCTGTTTGTGTGATATATGCCAGTTGATTGCTACATTGTATGCATGCGTGTATGTGAATAGGGAAATGCAAATCGAACCTAATGAAATGATTATGTGTGAAGAATACATACCATGAACCTATTACTTGATTGTATGATTTGAGTATGGTTCACTATGGGTGCGATTGTTATCGTGGTTGTGCTGATTGGATCGGGTGTCACGTTCTGACACATACATTGGATCGGGTGTCACGTTCCGACACACTAACAGTTTGGGTGTGGGTTCCATGAGAGGACCATTGTGATTGTTATGTTATGTCTACTTGGCATTGATAATGGAAGACGGTATGTTGCTCTAAATTGATGACTGAATTGTATTATGTATATGTATGCTTATTATGTTGTAATTGCTTGTGTGTATTGTTCTTATGGGAGTGGCCGCGTGATCCTACCAGTACACTGTAGTTTTGTACTGATACTGCACTTGCTCTTTCTTTGTTGAGTACATGGCATCTTCAGTCGGCTACTGACAGACCTCAGCTAGGTGACTATTGAGCGTGACCGAATTCAAGGGTGAGCCAGTTCTTTCAGATTGCCATGTATCTCTATTGTTTAAGTCCACTCTTTTCAGACTCAGACTATTTGTTTAGGGTGTTTTGTTTAGTTTCCGGGGCTGCGCCCCCTTTTCTTAGACTTGTTAGTTAATCAAAGTTTTGGTACAATGACTTTTAGTTTCTAGGGGTGTTTTCCGTAAATGTTTTAGTAGTTGTTTTGTTAAACTTTCGAAATTTATGGGAACTCCTTATTTCCTTAGACATTTAAAAATGCTTCCGTATCTTTAAATGCCTAGTTTTTCGTTAAGTTGTTTAGTCGGGTTGTAGTAATAGTTCTCCCACTGGAGGATTAGTGTGGGGTGTCAATCACGACGGTCTGGGTCGTGACAACATCAGTGCCCTTTCAGAACTAATCTGTAACTATGCACATATATAAAAATACATCAATGCATTTTTTATACTAGATACATAAAACTGATAATTTGATACATTAGATAGTTAATATTAGACACACTGAATGAAATTGATATACACATAAACACAATATACATTAGTGTACAACTTATATTGGATACACAAATAAATGAAATTATGAAATATAGATATCGAGAAGTGGTGAAACGGGAGAGGGGGATAGGCGGGCATTGGAGGGCTTTAGGACCGATGTCTGGTTTTCCACTATATTTGAAGTTAGTGGAGACTCAAATGAGCTGGATCACAATAGGTTGGACTTGGCCCAAACATAATAGGAGGTATATATAAATCTGATTAGTAGGAGCTAATTACTTAGATACACTCTAGTTTGAGATATTACGTATTTTACCAGATTTTGGTGCCTCCAAATACATCCATATACATGTATCTCCTATAAATAGAGTTAAATTTAGGTGTAATTTGTTCTAGATACATTGTATCCAAGTGGATTCACATGTAACTTGTATACATAGAAAATCTCGCTCGCCTCACTCGCCTCTCTCTCATCCCACTCGCCACTCTCTGTCATGACCCAAGTCTACACCCTGGACGTGGCTGGCACTCGAGAACCATTGCTGCTTCCCAAGCGAACCCTCATCCTGGCTGACTACAAGCGGAATACTAACTCAAGCATACAAAGGCTTAAAACTGATTTTAAATTCATTGAACTCGAATATTCAACTTTAAAAAGTCTGAACAATACTCAAAAGAAAGTAAATACAGAAAACTCCTCAACTCTGTCTAACTATGAAACATCTACTATTACAAAAGGATATCGAGACAAAACCCACGACATCTCCAAACTACTAACTGTAAGGCAAAGGTGAAGTCCTCCGGAATATAAGAAAGCTCACCAAAGTTGACTGGAATATCACATGACGTCAACGAAATGCCTGTTGATGATTCTGAATACCTGTAACTGCATCATGAAACGATGCAGGCCAAATGACGTCAGTACATGAAATGTACGAGCATGTAAGGGGAACTTTGCAACATAGCTCGAACTGATAATAAGGAAGACATACTCACCTCGTCTCAATTCAACATGACTCAAGAATACTCAACTTGACTCAGGAATACTCAACTCGACTCAAGAATGTTTTACTCAACTCAAGGATACACAACTCAACTCAAGGATACACAACTCAACTAAAGGATGCTCAACTCAACTTAGAATTCTCAACTCATAATGAAAACAACAATAAAAGATGTTATATACATGAAACTTTTAAAAATTAGATAAGAAGCTCAAATATATATGAAAATACAATAATAACTCTTTACTCTTATTTGAGAGATTCTCTAACTAACAACCATCACTATGAGCAATGTGATGATACAACGTCTCGCCCACGCTGCCAGAACTGTCATATACCTTGACGGAGTATAGGACATCCTCAACTAAGTGGATCCACTAAGCTATGCTAAAAAGCAATGAGAAATCATCTAAAAAGTATGACCCTTTACCCATGTTGGCATACATGGTTTATGGGGCTGTGAGTTGTCTGAACTCTCTCCCATATCGGTGCTCAATACTACACCCAATAATATAATTCATGCTCATATGTTTAAAAACATTTCCTCATCCTCAAACTTTGAGATTATTACTCAAAAGGTTCTCTTAAAAGAGATAGTGCTCAAAACTCCTCATGAACTCATTTGGAAATCAAAGGTTCCTCTCATTTTAAATGTAAAAATATTTACTCTTGGGAATACTTAGTTCCCTTATATTCATTTTGAAAAATGAAACTTGACTCTCCTCATCCGCATACTCATTTACTCAAGTCTTTAAACATATTATAAATAATTGTAAAAGACTTCTCAAAATAGATTTCATGCCGAATTATGAACGTGAACGACTCAATTCAAGGATTTAAATAACCATATATAAAACTCAATACTCGAAACTCAATAACTTCAGAACTCAAGTACTCAATGACACTACTCATCTCAAGAATGCTTGACTCATAGGGTTTATACGGAATTTATGGGCATGACCGACTCAGCTCACGGACCTCCATGTATAACATATGGTAATCCCATAATTATGAAATATAGTTTCAAAAAGGTTAGAAACTCACTACTCAAGACCATAAAACTCTAAGATACTCCTCCTTCCAAGAACACTCCATTCATAGAGTTCATGCGGAAATTATGGATACGAACGACTCGACTCAAGGGTATAAATGACAACATAGAACTCATGTGTACAACTCTTCTCATTCTCATACTTACTTCCTCAAAACTTAGCTCAAATCGATTGTTGATCTCAAAGGGGTTCACAATTTGACTCAAAGACTCTCTTGAACGTTACTCTCAACTCAATCTTGAATTTGAAATGTGAATTCAAGAATTATGATTAGGATGTAAGGTCTCTCAATAATTAGATGAGGTTTAGATAGTTGATAATAAAAAACGAGTGAAGACACAGACTGGGGAGCAAGAGCGCGACGCGGAAAAGGATTAAAATTGTAACGACATGTTCCCGTCATTGTGGAAAAGCCAATGGGAAAAAAATTTGTGCCAGAAAACTTCTGAGTAGTAACTTGAAAATTTCTCGCCTAGGCCAGACTTGGACGAAATCTGAGTCAGGTGAGGTATAGGGAAATCTGGTAATGGATGGGGGATTTAATTATGAGTTTGATCACATGAGTGGATAACCAAGACGTTAAGGATTCTGTCGGCTTTACATAATCAAATTCGGGCGAGTAGAACTCCTCAAACTGATCTTGGTGTGAAAGGGTAGTTTTAGAATGTCAAGGGTTGAAGGTGTGTTGCAAAATGAGAGCTTGGAACTCAAATTCTGAGTTTCTGTCTCCGTGCAAGCCGCCAGGGTGGGATTAATCCTGCTAGGGCGCGATTAATCCCACCACGGCGGGGCCGCTGTGGTGGGATGGGGCCCGCTGTGACAGGATAAGTGCGACTTAAATCGGGAAAAAACCCCAAAAATGATATTTTCTGCAAAACTTCGTTCTTAAGAGCTAAGGGACGACCCAGGGTAGTTTCTTGTTAGATTTCCACGAATTCTAGCGCTAAAGGTAAGATAATTACTCCCCTAATTCGTATTTCAATTCTTAGAACTTAGAATCTTGGGTAATTATCAGTGGAAAAGGGTTTTGGCCTGAAGTTAATGGTGGGAAAAGCCCTAGTTAAGCATTAGGATCTTGGGTTGATATTTTTGTTATAATTCGGGTAAATTAGACCTTGTTTAGTGATCCTTGAATTAATTGCTTGTTTTAGATCAAGAACGAGCTGAAAAAATCTGGAAAGGGAAGGCTCACGTGTCTTAGGAGTATTCAGGCTTGGTTTCGAGGTAGGTGATTGTTCGATATATGCCGGTTAATTGCTTCATTGTATGCATGCATGTATGTGAATAGGAAAATGTGAATCGAATCTAATGAAATGATTATGTGCGAATAATTACATGCCCTGAACCTGTTACTTGACTGTGTGACTATATGCATTGTTCATTATGAGTATGATTGTGACTGTGGTTGTGCTGACTGGACCGGGTGTCACGTTCCCACATATACATTGGACCTGGTGTCACGTTCTGACACATATAATGGATCAGGTGTCACGTTACGACACATGTATACTGAATCGGGTGTCACGTTATGACACACTAACAGTTTGGGTGTGGGTTCCATGAGAGGATCACTTGTGATTATTACGTTCATATCTACGTGTTATTGATATTGGAAAATTGCATGTTGCTCCTAAATGATAATTGAATTATGCATTCTTTGTATGTGTGTATAGTGTGTTGTAATTACTTGCTTATATTTCGCTGACCGGAGTAGCCGCATGATCCTACCAGTACATCGTGGTTTCGTGTATTGATACTGCACTTGCTCTTTTTTTGTTGAGTACAGGGCATCTTCAGGCGGCTACTGACAGACCTCAGCTAGGAGATCATTGACCGAGACCGGATTCGAGGGTGAGCCAGTTCTTTCCGGCTACCTTGGATTCATCCTTAGTCTAGTCCATTCTTTTCAGACTCAGACTAGAACCTGAAAGTCATTGTACCAAAACTCTACAATTCAACAGGTTCTAGGGGTTGAATTTCCGCAAGGGTTATGCTTAGTTGTTTTTATTAAACCTTCGGAGTTTATGGGAACTCCATAATTAATTCATCATTTAAACTTGTTTCTGTATCTTTAAATGCTTTAGTTTCTTTAAGTTGCTTAGTCGGGTTGTAGCAGTGGTTCTCCCACCGGAGGGTTAGTGTAGGTGCCAATCACGACGGTCTGGGTCGTGATAAAAATATTTGATCGAGAAATAAATTTTGGGACAGTGGAGTTCGCGTCCTCTCTGCGACGCGGAGAGGGGTACTTTTCTGGGGATTGAATTTTTAAAACACCTCCGCGATGCGGAGCTGGGCTTGTACTTTTGCCTGATCTTTTCTTTCTCTCCCAAACTCGATTCAGTCATACCCACTGTAAATCTAATGTCAAATATGAATTCTTATAACCCAGAAAAATTCCAGCGAAACCCACACAAGAAACTATCAATTTACTCAACTCATTCGCAACCCTCACCTCAAGAACTTAAAACAATACTCCATTACAAATTAAATTCAAGACCTTTTGAAGAACTAGACAATTCAACATCAAGAATGAATTCATGGGTAAAAGATTACGTAATTGGTGTGAAGGCGAACAAACCCAACACTATGGAAGCTTACATACCTTAATTTGGCGAAACAAAACCTCGATTCGCAAGAAAACTTAGCGAACGCTTGAACTCCTCCTAGTTTCCTCCTCTTGAACTCCTCTCAAAACCCTAAGCGTGATTTTGAATTATGAAAACTGATCTAAGTCAGTTTACACCCCTAAAATATTACCAAAAACGTTTAAAGCTAATGGGGTAAGGAAAAGATCAAAATATCCCTCATTAATTCTGGTAAATTTCCTTAACCGGACAGGCTGAACTCAAACGGGCATATCTTCCTCATCCAAACTTAGAATTTAGTAAACTCGGTGGCGTTGGAAAGAGGACTCAGAGACCTTCGATTTGATATCTCATGGGCTACCTAACTCATTATGTACTAAAAGTTATGATCGTTTGAAGTTGTCCCAAAATTTAAAAGAACTTACGGATGACTTGAATGAATTTCTTTTTAGTTCTCTTTTTGGAACTCGAGGTGCTATATCTAGTGACCTTGACACCTAAGAAAATTTAAATTCCTCGGTAAAATCGTATTGACAACAAAGAATGGTTCGAGTCTTAGCTCAAATATTTTCGGGGTGTTACACTATCCCATGTATCTGGTATTCTAGATGCATGCGAATCACTCCAGATACAAACAAATACATGTATCTAGTGTGATCCACATGTATCTTGGATACATACGAATCTCGCTCGCCTCTCTCCCTATTTTTGTGTATCTGGTAGCAAAAATACAAATATCTATGTGTAAAATATATAGAAAAATCTTAATTAGTGGTAAGATATGTAATAATATTTTGAAAGTATAGGTAATAATAATATATATGATAGTGAAATATACTTAATGATGTAGTTTTTCCAACATAATATGCATGGAAGAGTGTCCTACCAATATGCATAGGACTAGGGTTGTACATGGGCGGGTTTGTTCGGGTTTTCAAATATCAAAGCAAATCATTTGTATCAGATTTTTAAATCTATATATCAAATCAAATTAATAAAACTTAGATTTTTCAACCTCGGTTTGTTTGGATTTTTTATCAGATTTTTTCGATAATATTCATACAAACATATAATTAACTTGTGCTTCAAATATTTCTTTAGTCCTACCAAAATACAACTAATTAAGGTGCTTCTTAAGAGAACAACACAAAATATGAGATGAGTGATGACACTAAAATATTCAACAAAAAATAATAATGTAAATCACATAAAATAAATATTACAAATTAATAAGTCATAATGAAAATAATAATAATTTAAAAGTGTTAAATCATACTAAAATAAGTCTAATAAGTGTTAATTACATGACTTAATATTAAAGAAAAATTAAAATTACATTATGTATTTTAATTGTCTAAATCAATGTAAACTAAAGAACAAATATTCAATATTATTGTCATTCTTTGTGTTGAATTATTTTTTTGTTTTGTTAGCATTAGTATTAATTTGATTTTGATTTGAGATTTATTACAATTACTAACATATGTGGACTATAATCTTTATTAGATCATTCAAAATTCCAAGTTTCAAACTTGAAATAATATGTTAAAAGATAAAAACTATGAAAAAGTATAAAGAATATTTAAAAATTATTATAAAGTAAATATTTTTATGTATAAATAAAATTTTAAATTTAGATATATAATGTCGGGTTGGTTTGGTCTCGGGTTGATTTTTTAAGTTAAAACCAAACCAACCCAATTATAATTTGGATTTTTTTTTTTTTTACCAAATCAAGTCAAACCAAACCACTAGTCGAATTTTTTAATTATTATTTGACTCAATTTGTAATTTAATTCAATTTCCGGTTCGATTTTACACCCCGAACATAATAGGACAGAATAAGGAAGTACAGATGCTAAGCTAATAGTTAATTAACGTATAAGTAATTCTCAAGAACTCAATTAACATAAACTCATGCCTCAAGTGCTAAAGTCATAATTACAGAACAACCTAATTACACATCAGTCATTAACTTTAAATAAGTAAAGTTTCTTTTATGTTTGTTAATCCCAGACTTCGAGCTTAAACTCTTTTTTTTAAAAAGCACAACAAAGTAAAACAAAATCACTGTTAAACTTTACACAAACAGCCAAGCAGGTTAAGATTAGCACTTCATTATTCTCGCCCGATCCCTCGACAAAAAGTTACATTGTATAAATAAGGTATTTTCATAAAATATTACTATATATATAATTAAAAAAATCTCATAGACACAAGATTAGAGATCGGCTCAGTCGTTTTTGAATTTAAAATTCACCTTGAGATTCCAAGTTTAAATCTCAGACATTATATTTTTATTTTTACAATTCCATAATAAAAATTCTGAATTCGCAACTGAACCTAGCTATATTCAAAGAAGTTGATTCACAAAGAATGTGCATAAAATTTTGGAACAACATACTTGAACTTAAAAGACTAATGTTTAAGAAATGAAAGTCGTCTGCTTTAAATTCCTTGGTAAAAACAGAGTTGGTAGCTACATTTTACTTGAAAAATAACAACTTATTTCAACTTAATCAAAAATTGAAATGTTTGAACCTTTCTTTGATTCAACTCTTGTCAAAATATATGACTATCACTTGGTCATATTTCAACAAGTTTTGACAAATATCATAAATTTTGCTCTAAAGTAACTTGAAACATATTTCAAAGGAGGAGATCAAATTCAACATCAAATCACATGGGAGAATGTTAGACTTTTATTAATTTTTATATGAGACCTAGTGATAACTAATATTTAATGGAAAAAAAATCTTATCCGTTATGTCATTTACTTGATGAACATACTAGATTAAGTAAATAACATCTATAAATTGTACATCTCTCTACTTATTAGGGTTATCACATATTTTCTACTAATCCAAATATCTCAAATCCCCAATTTTTTATATGGAAATAATATTTTATGCCCACTTATGAATTGAATTAATAAAAAAATCTGACATTTTCAAATATCTTAGGTATAAAAATAAAAATTGCTTATAAAAAAAAAATACAAAACTGAAATAAATTTCTAGAAACTACAAAATTAGATGTCTATTTTTTTTTGTTTACTACTTTGGCATGATAGTTAAGGTCTGCTTTATCGGTTGAAACTTTGACTAATTATTTGAAAATGAAAAATGTGTGCTAAGCAGTGGAAGAGAAACTTTCTTTTTCCTTGGCACACCACAAACTTTAGGGAATCTAGATTATATTGTTTTTATTTTTAGGTTGGCAATGAATTATTAATTATTAAAATTATTTAAAACTAATAGTTCTATTTTATTGTCGTACCATTTAGCTTCCACCGCCTTTATGAATTTACTTCTTAACTAGAAATTGGACTTGAGAGAGACTAGACTTGTGTGACACATTTCACATGGCGCTGTTTTTTTCTAGAAAGTCTCGATATAAATATATTAAATTGAAAATTAGTGGCGTATTTTATGATTTTCAATCATGCCGTTCTTATGGACCAGCCTGCGATTTTCTAAAGTTAGGCAGGAAGTATTGAATTAATACAATGCATGTTTATGTATGGTCGAAATTTCATCTAAATTGTTAAAAGTCTAATTTCCATGTTTTAAATTTTATTTTTGCAAGTGTGACACCTTTAGGATGGCTCATCATCTGAGAAATTACAATAATTGCTACCCATTAGTTTCTGCTTATATGTCTTTGGTTTAATTGTGTATAGAGTTAAAAAAAGATTTTTGAAATTCTTTATTTTAAACTAAAAATGTGTTTAATGTTTTAAAATATTCTTTAAATTTTGTGATCTTAAATATAATAATAATAATAATAATAATAATAATAATAATAATAATAATAATAATAATAATAGTAATAATAATAATAATAATAATAATAATAATATGTCCAGTGTAATCTCACACGTGGAGTCTGAAAAGGATAGGATCAGCGAACGCAATAGAAAAGTTGTTTCCGATAGACTCTCGGCTCAAAATAAGCATAATCATAGCAAGATTGAAATAAAAATAACGGTAACAAAACACTTAGATACTCAGAGCAAATGAAGCAACAATTAGTAGTGAAAATTGAAGAATAAGATACTACGCGATTACTAACTATTGTAACTAATACTACTAAATAAGGAGAAGAGGAAACTGACTCCCTTCCTCTCCCACAAAAAAAGTATGACAACACATGAGCTACATACTAGCCTTGTATCCTAATTTTCGACCTCTATATCTTTCTAACTAGGGTCATGTCCTTGATGTTGGGTGAATTAACACTCTTTTTAGTTTTTTTTTTCATGTTTATGCTTTGTTATTAAGATAATCTAGCTTAATACTCCTAAGTTTAGATTAGGAGCACAATGCAAGAGCAAAGCATCCTTCTTTTAGGATTACTACTGTAACTCTTTTCATAACTTTATTTCTTGTTTGTTTATGAATTTTAGTTTTCGTAATCGGATTATGGCCATAGTATGAGTATCACATTCTATTAATATATTGTTATTGAGGATTCTTCCATCCATGTTTTGTCCTTTTAGTCTTAGAGTTTGTTTGACATTGTTGTTGGTCGTCAAAAACACTTATTTTGATTAAGAAAAAGAAATACTTTTTTGAAAATTTAAGTATTAGGCAAACAGTAAAACTGTTTTTAAATTGAAGTAGAAGCAATTTTTGTGCTATTGAGAAAAAACTAAAAATTTCTGCTTCTTAAAAAATGCAAAAACAAAATTAAAAAATTATTTTAAAAAAAAACTAAAATATCACATCTTTACCAATATATCCCTTATTAATTAATTAATCAACATATCTTATCAGCAGGCCACATATGGGTAGTTTGGGTCGTAGCGATCTCCACAACAATCACACTCCCTTAGTTTATTGCATATTTTAACCCTATTCATTGGAGTTTCATATTAGACCCAATAAAATAACGACAGGGACACAATTGAATCAAAATAGATACTAATAAAAGACAAATTAAATATGATGAATTTAGCATACTTTAGAAATATTTTCACCTTTTTCCATTTTTTTATTGAGAACTCATCAACCAAAATATGTACAATAGTATGTACACAACACCGATAGGTTCATAAATTATAAACTAATCAAATAAACTTTCATCTATCAATTAATTTGTTAATATTTTAATCTGGAGTACTTTCTTAAAAAAGATTTAGAATTTTATAAATCCATGAGCAAGATTAATATTTTTTTATTTTGCAAACAATATGTCATTTGCTTAGACAGAACATTTTAATATTTGAGTCAAATAAACACTCAATTGTTTAAACGAAAAGGGCAAAAAAACATAGATAAATTGTGGGTTTGTTACCCCATTCCTTGAGACATACGCAAAGCAATATTCTGCTGTTCAACAGCATATCTCCCACGTTTAAAATAGGCTTGCTTTCTTCTTTCTCTCTTTTTTATTTTACTATTAGTATTATCCCACATTATTATTCTTACATTTACCTTTTTTCTTCCTCCTCCTATTCTTATTCTTCCTCCTCCTATTCTTATTCTCTCATTATTGATATTTTAAAGTCTACCAAACAGTAAAATCTTTTGCTTTATGTAAAATATATTATTGTGTGTTTATAAAAAGATCAAATTTACTTATTGGTTTGTTCTTTAAATTTCAAGCACTACAACAAATTAATATTATTTTAATATCATTATATCAACTTATCAAATTCAGCGCAACTATTTCATTATCATTATATATGTCACGATCCAAAATCGAAGTCATGATGACAAACACCCCAAAAACTCAATTTGATGTGTAAGCCGAATGAATTAACACATACGAGACTCCTAAAGGAAAGTTAGGCCACAACCGAAGAGAAATGAAATACAACAAGAAGTTTTCAAAACCTGGTATCATAAGCATAAAGAACATCTAATACAATTCAAGAATTCGTCATACGACTCAAGTCTTTGAAAGAAAGTTAAGGACTATAAATGCAAGATGGAGATTGCTGGTGATCACGAAAAGCAGGATCCAAAGCTCGGGAAGAGAATCACCTGCTAGATTCAATCAACCGTCACATGGAACACCCTGACTAGGATCTGCATCAAAGAGATAACAGAAGTAGGGGTGAGTATAATCTGCATGTAAGGTTAGACTGACTGAGTATAAACAATAAATCAGACTTAAGAAACAAACTATGAAACATTTCCACCTGCATACATAAAAGTCTCATTCCATCATCGGTGCCGCCAATTTATATAATAACGGCACAAATAAATTAAAAACATAAGGCTACATATAATACTCATATAAACAGGCAGACAAGTTACACAACACAACAAAACTGGTCAATGCAATGCAGTGAAATGATGTGGTGTAATCAAGGTTGTCGCACAATCTTTCATATACACCTTACCGAGATTTAGCTTCTATACAAGGACTCATGAGGGACTCGCAGTCTATATACAAATCTCGAAATATCCATATCTCATCAACTTGCCACCTAGCGTATGGTCATGGCTAAATGTAAGGTGTCTAACTTTCTTTATAAAAAATAGTATTTCTTCAGTTTCCTCATATTTCCATAAGCAATGGTATGATGAATGAGGATGAATGCATCACAACACATACAATACGAGGCATAATCAATTTAACATGGATCTAAATAGTACAAAGTTTCCAAATTAAATAAGTCATGACGCACGTCCTCATATGATAGGAATAGTAAAAGAAATCATTTGAAACCAACATTTACCACTTAGAAAACATTTTTTTTTCATTTTAACATGATCAAAAATCAATTCAAACCCCTAATTTGGGCATCTTAATGTCAAAATGTTAAAGTAGAGAACACAAACCCTCTCTCGAGCAAATTCTCAAATATCACAAGTTCTCAAAACAATTAAGGATATAACACGAGGCTTCAACACAGGCTAAGCATCACAAATAAGCCTCCCACGGGCTAAACAAGAAAGTCTACACTTACCAACCTCTAAATTTCATGCTACAATCTCATTCCATAGTTGAATTCATAAGAAAGATTAACTACTCATCTAAGTCTAAAAAAAGGATAGTCAAATCTATCTCGAAGGCCAAAACTTCACCCAAACAACTCTACGGAAGCCTTTCTTCTACCAAACAATCTCTGAAACGATCTCCAACTATCAAGAATGAAAATGATTCATCAAAAGAGGTCCAATGATACCCATATTCATAAGGTTAGGAACCGAGGGTAAAATAGTCCAAAAATATCTTCAGAAATCGAAAGGGTAAAATCATTTTTCATTTGAGAAATATATTCTACAAGTCAAAAGGAAATCGTGGTTGAAGACCCATTAAAAACAAACAAGAAACGAGCTTCAAATCAAGAAATTATTGATTTTCTAACTTTGGAAAGATGTTTTCGGAGGATAAAATTTGAAGAAATAGATATAGAATGGGTAAATGCACTTACCCAAATGAACCTCCTCAAGAAGTCCCTCAAAAATTTTCTTCTCCTAAGTTCTCAAACGATGAAAATGGTGGAACTGAGATAAAGGGAAGGGTTCCCAAATATCACTAATATGGTCTAAAAAAAGGGATTCGCAAACGCGAGCAGTACACTGTGAACGCGGCCCACTGAATTGCTCAGGTCCACGAATGCAGAAACAATGTCGCGATCATGGAACATTGTTCACCATTGAACACGTTAGGAACTTCCCGCAAATGCGGTGCTCCAGGCCCACTCCCTCCACAAACGCACTAGGGATCCGCGAATGCGGTCCCCTTGCACTAGACACCAAAAAGTAGAAAAGCCAAAGATCCAAGTGTCCGATTAGACCCTTAAAAATTGTTCAGGGTTCGCTAAAAAAATTGACATGCTACCCACTAAATCAAATTTTGAACTCAATGAAATTGTTGGATTTAAAAAAAAAAAGGTTTAATGATGAAATTACCCTGCCGGACCTCTCTTTAGGATGAAAACTCAACTTCTTACCTAAACACCCAGACCTTAACCTAAGGCCTCAAAACTCTAACTATAGAACTGACAGAATCTACATCCAATGCTCGGATCCTAAAATATTGACCAAAGTCAACTATATCACCATAATTCAACTCAAAAGGTTCAAAATCACCAAAATCTACACTAATCATTCAACAAACAAACTAAGCATGAAACACTAAGGGGAAGGGTAAAATGATTATTTTACAAATAAAAGCGATTTCACAAAAATGAATCATTACACTATAAACTTTTTAAAATTTTGAGTCATATTTTATTATTCTAACTTTGTTATGCTCCAAGCCTACACCCTGGACGTGGCTGTTGGTCCCTAAACGAACCCTTGTCCTGACTGACTACTTAGTGGAAGACTTACTCAAGCATTTATAAGTTTAAAACAACTGAAGGAAAATATTTAAGTCAACTACTGAGTCTAAATTATAAACAGTAATAGTGTTAGAAAAACATCTTAAAATGGAATACTGAAGGGCTCTCAAATAATATCTATCTATGAAGCCTCTACTGTCTAAAGATAAGTGTCGGGAAAAGACTCACGACATCCTTAAGTAAAACTACTAAAATAAATAATTATTGGAGTCCTCTGAAAGCAAGGAGACCTCACCAAAAGCTGATAAGAAACTAGGTGATCTCAACAAAATGCATGTTGATGATCCTAAACACATGTATCTGCATCATAAAATGATGCAATTCAAATGACATTACTACATCAAAAGTACGGTATGTAATAAGGATAAATGAAATAATTATTGAATTGAAAAGCCGTAATATAACTCAACTGAAGTAAAACAGAAACATGGGATGAAATCATTTACGCTACACAAATAAAATGCAATAACAAAAAATACTGTACTAAACTGAAATATACATATATAATTATTCTTTACTTTACTAGGGAGTTTCTCTAACCTTAAACCATCACTATGAGCCTCATGATAATAAAACGTCTTGTCCACGTTGCTAGAACTATCATATATCTTATCGAAGTATATAACCAAACTCAACTCATGGATCCATATAAAAGGCCTTCTCAAGAGGCAGTAGGAGTCACCCGAATGTCAGTGCGATCCTATCCCACGTTGGCTACGTGGTTTATGAGGTTAGGAGTTTTATGAACTCTCACCCTAAATATGTGCTCAATACTACTCCCAAAATATATAACTGAATGCTCATTTAAAATACTCATTGGGTTGAGATAATTACTCAAAAATAACCTATTTAAGAAGTAACTGAAGCTATCTGAAAACTCTTTATACTTTTCAGAAAATGGTGCTTTTTTTTCGATGTGAAAATAATACGTTTGAGACCATTTAATTTTCCTTAAACTCTTCTAAAAAATTAGGATTTTAACTAGCTTTAGTTTCCAAAATCAATATAAGAAAGATGTTGGTTTAAAGACTTTTAGTAAAAACTTCAACAAATAGGGTCCATGTGGAAATTCAAGCATAAACAAGAACTCAAGAATTTTAATGCACAAAATATTGCAATCTCATAATATAAGTGTAATACCTCGGTCTTAGAAATAACTAATTTTAGCAAGAACCAATTTGGAAAGAACTAAATAGAAAATTTTGCAAGTTAGCCTTAAATTGTGAGTTCTAGGTCAACTTCAAATGATCATAACTTTCAGCACATGATGAGCAAGGTGGCCTATAAGGTATCAAATAAAAGATCTCTGAGCTCTCTTTCTAATGCCACCAAGTTTGCAAAATTTCAAGTTAGGATAAGGGAGATATGCCCGTTTGAGTTCAGCCTGTCCGATTAAGAAAATTCATCCGAATTAAGGAGGAGTATTTTGGTCTTTTCCTTATCCTACTAGCCTAACTTATTTTTAGTAATATTTTAGGGGTCTAAACTGACTTAGATTAGTTTTCACAATTCTAAAATACTCTTAGGGTTTTAGAGAGAAGTTCCAGAAGAGAAAAAGGGAGAAACGATTCAAGCGTTCAAGATTTTCTTGCAATCGTCGAGGGATTTTGTCAAGGATTAGATCCGAACGAGGTATTTAAGTTTTCATAGTGATAGGTTCGTTCACCCACAAGACAATCATGAGTTTTTTTTACAATTTTCATCCATAAGATTGGGTATATTGAGTTCTTGATGAGTTTCTTGAATTTTATGTTTCATTCTTTAATATGAGGTTTCGTTGAGTTCTTGCGATGAGGATATTGTGTATGATTATTGTTCTTGAGTAATTTAGAGTGGATTTCATTGTAATTATGTTGGGTCTAAGAATCCAAAAGAGTTTGAGGGAAATCGTTCGATTCTAGGGGATTTAGACATGAAATTGAAGTAAGAAAATTCATCCAAAACCTAGGTATAGGGTTGGGGCGCCATGCCACTCAGTGCACCCCAAACCCCCTTCTGTAGTCTAGCGGCTGGTGCCCCGCGCCACTTAGTGCGCCAAGGTCGCCAAGTCCCCTACCATTCTGTCTTCTATCTGTGTGAGTTCCCTCGAATCATATCTATGTTCTCTACTTGATATCCACACTTAAAATCTTCTTTAATCCTTGAGAGATCATGCATATTTAAGTCATAACTCATGAATTCATAATCCAAATTCAAGATAGAGTTAAGAGTAAAGTTCGAGGAAGTTCTTTTGAGTCATTTGAGAAATCTTTTTGCAAACTTTTAAAACTTTTTTTGAGACTTGAGTACTTGAGTATGAGGATGAGGAGAGTTGAGTTTCATTTTTCAAAATGAATATATGGGAACTAAGTAATCCTAAGAGTAAATGTTTTTTTTTACATTTAAAATGAGAGGAAACTTCAATTTCCAAATGAGTTCATGATGAGTTTTGAACACTATCTCTTTTAAGAGAACCTTTTGACTAATAATCTCAAAGTTTGAGGATGAGGAAATGTTTTTAAACATATGAGTATGAGTATATTATTGGTAGTAGTATTGAGGACCGATATGGGGACGAGTTCAGACAACTTAGAGTTCTCATAAACTATGTATGCCAACATGGGTAAAAGATCATACTTTTTAGATGAATCCTTATTGCTTTTTAAGCATAGCTTAGTGGATCCACTTAGTTGAGGATGTCTTATACTCCGGCAAGGTATATGATAGTTCTGGCACCATGGGCGGGACGCTGTATCATCACATATCTCATCATGATGGTTGTCGGTTAGATAATCTCCCAAATAAGAGTAAAAGAGTTATTAGTGTATTTTTAAATACATAGAGTTATTATCCAATGTTTAAAAATTTTCTTTATAACGCATCGTTATTGTTGCTTTTATATTAAACTGAGTTGAGTATCTCTGAGTTTGAGTATCCTTGAGTTGAGTTGAGATAAGGTGAGTATGTTCTTCCTTTTTAATCAGTTCAAGCTTATGTCTGTGCTTTAGAGTTCCCCTTGCATGCTCAGGCATTTCATGTACTGACGCCATTTGGCCTGCATCTTTCATGATGCAGATACAGGTAACCAGGGTCATCAACATGCGCTTTGTTGATACCACTTGCAGTTCGAGTTAGCTTTTGTGAGCCTCCTTGCTTCCGGAGGATTCCATTTATATCTTTCAATTTTGTTAGGATGTCGTGGGTCTTGTCCCGACTTCTATCATAGTTGTTAGAGGCTTCATAGATAACATTAGTAATTGAGGAGTCTTTTCATTTCTAGTGTTTAATGTTTAAGACTTGAGTTTCCTCTTTTGGCCTGTGAATGTTTTATTTAAGATATTCTGAGTATTTATTTTGAGACATTGAGTTAAATCTTTACTTTTGAAGTTTATTTATTATTGAGTAAGTCTTCCGCTGAGAGTTGAGCAAGGACAAGGGTTCGTTTGGGGCCAGCAATGGTTCTCGAGTGTCGGCCACGTCTAGGGTGTAGGCTCGAGGCGTGAAAAACTTGGTATCAGAGCACAGAGTTCAAGAGTCCTAGGGTGTCTATGAAGCTGTGTCTGTAGAGTCCTAGTTATCAGTGTGAAGCGCGCCACATCTATAATCTGGAGGCTACGACATTTAGGAACTATCTTACTTCTTTCATACTCTTTTCGTGCGATAGAGTTCAATTCCATAAAAGTTTCTTTCTAATTCATGCTTGCGCGTATCTTTCAAAATCATGCCTCCACGAAGAGCTGTTCGAGGTCGTCCTGTTAGGAGGAATATTGATCCTCAGGATCAAGGGGTCCCCAATTCACCAGAAGTGCAACCCCAAGGAGAGGTCACTAATGCTGAGTTCCAGGAAGTTATCCGGATGTTGAGTCAAGTTGTGACCAACCAAGCTGGGCAACAAAGAGGGAATCGACAGGATGTGGCTGATACATCCATGATCCGTGAGTTCTTGAGATGAATCCTCCAGACTTCACCGGTTCAAGTGTCATTGAGGATCCAGAAAACTTTGTGGAAGAGTTGCAGAAAGTGTTTGAGGTGATGCATGTTGCAGATTCTGAGCGTGTGGAACTAGTTGCATACCAACTGAAGGGTGTGGTTAGAGTCTAGTACGACCAATAGAAGAAGAGTAGAGTTGAGGGTGCACCAATTGTGAGCTGGGATGTGTTCGAAAAGGCCTTCTTGGGGCGTTTATTTCCCCGTAAGCTGAGGGAGGCGAAGGTAAGAGAATTCCTTAACTTGAAGCAGGTATGCATGAGTGTGCATGAGTATAGCCTCAAGTTCAGTCAAATGTCCCGCTATGCTCCGGAGATAATTTCTGACATGAGTAGCAGGATGAATCTATTTGTATCTGGGTTGTCTCGCTTGTCAAGTATGGAGGGCAAGGAAGCTATGTTGATAGGAGATATGGACATATCAAGGATTATGATCCATATGCAACAGGTTGAGGAGAATAAGCTGAGAGATAGAGAAGAGTTCCAGAAAAAGTAGGCTAAGACGATAGGAAATGAGTCCGGGCAGCAAAAAAGCAATGCGAACCGGTCATCTTTTTAGCAAAAGCCAAATGGACCTGCTCCATCGTCTGCTAGTGCACCTGCACCAAGGAATAAAAGTGAGTTTAAGAATCAGAATTCTCAGAACTTCAGAGCTAAACCTAGACAATCTCAAGGTAGTGTCGCACAAGGAGGTAATTGGACTCCTGCATGTGCTAAGTATGGTAGGAACTACCCAGGAGCGTGTCGTGATGTCTCCACTAGTTGCTTCAAGTGTGGTCATAATGGTCATTTTATGAGAGTGTGCCCTAAGAACATGCAGGGTAGTGGTAATAGGGGAAATAGAGCCCAATCTTCTTCAGTGGCTCCGCCAGACAGAGCTGCACCTAGAGGAGCTACTTCAGGGACAGGCGGAGGAGCAAACCGTCTGTATGCTATCACCAATCGCCAAGAGCAAGAGAATTCACCTAATGTTGTCATTGGTATGATCAAAGTCTTTACTTTTGATGTATATGCATTGCTTGATCCAAGTGCGAGTCTATCTTTTGTGACTCCATATATTGCTATGAATTTTGATATTCTTCCCGAGCAACTTCTTGATCCCTTCAGTGTTTCCACACCTGTTGGTGAGTCTATTCTAGTTGAGAGAGTTTATCGTGATTGTACCATTTCTCTCAATCACTAGGACACCATGGTTAATTTAGTCGAGTTAGATATGATGGACTTTGATGTTATTCTAGGTATGGACTGGCTTCATGCTTCTTATGCCTCAGTTGATTGTAGAACTCGAGTAGTTAAGTTCTAGTTTCCTAATGAGCCAATTATTGAGTGGAGAAGTAGTTCATCAGTGCCTAAGGGTCGTTTTGTTTCGTACCTTAAGGCCAGAAAGTTAGTTTCAAAGGGGTGCATCTATCACTTAGTCCGAGTTAACGACTCTAGTGTTGAGACACTACCTATTCAGTCAGTTCCAGTTGTGAGTGAGTTTCCAGAGATCTTTCCAGATGATCTTCACGGAGTCCCTCCTGAGAGAGAAATAAACTTCGGTATAGATATTCTTCATGATACTCGACCTATTTCTATTCTGCCATATAGAATGGTTCCCGCTGAGTTGAAAGAGTTAAAAGAGCAGTTGAAAGACCTTCTTGATAAAGGTTTCATTCGACCAAGTGTCTCACCTTGGGGCGCTCCGATCTTATTTGTGAGGAAAAAAGATGCTTCTCTTAGGATGTGTATCGATTACCGCCAATTGAACAAGATTACTATAAAGAATAAGTATCCCATTCCAAGGATTGATGGTTTTTTCAATCAACTTCAGGGTGCCACTTGATTTTCTAAGATAGACCTCATATCGGGCTATCATCAGTTGAGAGTAAGAAAGAGTGATTCCAAAGACAGCTTTCAGGACCCGCTATGGTCATTATGAGTTTTAAGTCATGTCCTTTGGTTTGACTAATGCTCCTACATCATTCATAGACCTTATGAATAGAGTGTTTAAGCCTTATCTAAATATGTTTATTATTGTATTCATTGATGATATTCTGATTTATTCGGGGAATGAGGAGGATCATGCTAGCCATCTTAGAATAGTTCTCCAAACTCTCAGAGATAGAGAGTTGTAAGCTAAATTTTCCAAGTGCGGATTTTGGCTTGAGTAAGTGGCGTTCTTAGGCCACATTATTTCTGGTGAAGGGATTCGAGTTGATACTCAGAAGATTGAGGCAGTGCAGAACCGGCCCAGACACACATCTCCAACTGATATTAGGAGTTTTTTGGGATTGGCTGGTTATTATAGAAGGTTCGTCGAGTGGCTTTCATCTATTTCATCCCCGTTGACAAAGTTGACTCAAAAGACAACAAAGTTTCAATGGTCTGAAGCTTGTGAGAAAAGCTTTCAGGAATTGAAAACGCGGTTGACTACTGCCCCAGTGTTGACCTTACTGGAGGGTAAACAAGGCTTTGTTGTGTATTGAGATGCATCCAGAGTTGGACTGGGTTGTGTATTGATGCAGAATGAGAAATTTATAGCTTATGCCTCCAGACAGCTTAAGATTCATGAGAAGAATTACCCAACCCATGATCTAGAGTTGGTTGTTGTAGTGTTTCCTTTGAAAACATGGTGTTACTATCTCTATGGTGTTCATGTTGATATGTTCACCGATCACAAGAGTCTTCAGTATGTATTCAGTCAGAAAGAGCTTAATTTCAAACATAGGAGGTGGTTGGAGTTACTCAAGGATTATGACATGAGTATTCTCTATCACCCAGGTACGGCTAATGTTGTTGATGATGCCTTGAGAAGGTTTTGTATGGGCAGTACTTCCCATGTTGAGGAAGGCAAGAAAGAGTTAGCAAGAGATGTGCACAAACTTGCACAATTGGGAGTCCTGTTGTTGGATTCCAATGAAGGTGGAGTGGTGGTGATGAATGGGGCTGAAACATCACTAGTGTCCGAAGTGAAAGAGAAACAAGACCAAGACCCTATTTTGCTTGAATTGAAGGAAAATGTTCATAAGCAGAAAGTGATGACTTTTGAACAAGGGGAAGATGGTGTGTTGAGGTATCAAGGTAGATTGTGTGTACCAAAGGTGGATGAACTCTAATTGAGGATCATGGAGGAAGTTCAAAGCTCCAGATTCTCTATCCACCCTGGTTCCACAAAGATGTATCATGACTTGAGAGAAGTCTATTGGTGGAGTAGTATGAAAAGGTATATTGAAGACTTCGTCGCTAAGTGCCTGAATTGTCAACAAGTCAAGGTAGAGCACCAGAGGTCCGGTGGTATGGCTTAGAACATAGATCTTCCGGAATGGAAGTGGGAGATGATCAATATGGATTTCATTACTGGTTTGCCACGATCTCGTAGGCAGCATGATTTGATTTGGGTGATTGTAGATCGAATGACTAAATCAGCCCATTTCTTGTCGGTAAAGACTACCTTTTCGGTAGAAGATTATGCCACATTATATATTCAAGAGATAGTGCGACTTCATGGAGTTCCGATGTCTATCATTTCTGATAGAGGTGCGCAATTCACCGCACAATTCTGGAAGTCTTTCCAGAATGGTTTAGGTTCGAAGGTAAATTTGAGTACTGCTTTCCATCCTCAAACTGATGGTCAAGCAGAGTGCACAATTCAGACTTTAGAGGATATGTTGAGGGCGTGTGTGATCGATTTCAAGGGTAATTGGGGTGATCACTTACCTCTAATAGATTTTGCTTACAACAACAGTTATCACTCTAGTATCCAGATGACTCCTTACGAGGCTCTTTATGGGAGAAGATTTAGATCTCCTATTAGATGGTTTGAGGTTGGTGAAGCTGGGTTGATAGGGCCAGACTTAGTTCATCAAGCTATGGAGAAAGTGAATATCATTCAAGAAAGGTTGAAAACAGTGCAAGGTCGTCAGAAATTCTATACTGATGTTAGGAGAAGAGACTTGGAGTTTGTGGTGGATGATTGGATGTACCTGAAGGTTTCACCCATTAAGGGTTTTATGAGATTTGGTAAGAAGGGGAAGCTCAATCCCCGGTATATTGGTCCTTACAGGATATCCAAGAGAATTGGCAATGTAGCTTATGAGTTGGAGCTACCGCCAGAGTTAGAAGTAGTCCATCCGGCGTTCCACATTTCTATGTTTAAGAAGTACATGGGCGATCCTTCACTTATTATACCAACTCAAAATATTGGTATTAAGGACAACCCATCTTATGAGGAGATACACGTTGAGACATTTGATCGTCAGGTTCGCAAGTTGAGAACCAAGGAGGTAGCATCAGTCAAGGTCTTATGGAGGAATCAGTTTGTTGAGGAAGCTACTTGGGAGGTTGATGAGGATATGAAGAAGAGATACCCACATCTCTTTACTTCCGGAGAAATTCCAGACCAAGGTAATGACTTTTTGTAAAACACTCTTTAATTTGATATGTTATGTTGTGTTAAATGGCATGCTGGGTGTTTGAGCTGGGTGTTAGATGTTTCCACCCTTACTTCTATTTAGAGTGATCTCATTCGAGGACGAATGTTCCCAAGGGGGAGATATTGTAACACCTTGGTCTTGGAAAGAACTAATTTTAGCAAGAACCAATTTGGAAAGAGCTAAATAGAAAATTTTGCAAGTTAGCCTTAACTTATGAGTTCTGGGTCAACTTCAAACGACCATAACTTCCACCACAGGATGATTTAGGTGGCCTATAAGGTATCAAATTAAATATCTTTAAGTCCTCTTTCAAACGCCACCGAGTTTGCTAAATTTCAAGTTCGGATGAAGGAGATATGCCCGTTTGAGTTTAGCCTGTCCGATTAAGGAAATTCATTCGAATTAAGGAGGGCTATTTTGGTGTTTTCCTTACCCCACTAGCCTAACTCATTTTTAGTAATATTTTAGGGGTCTAAACTGACTTAGATCAGTTTTCACAATTCTAAATTCAAGAAGAGAAAAAGGGAGAAAAGATTCAAGAGTTCAAGATTTTCTTGCAATCGTCGAGGGATTTCGCTAAGGATTCGATCCTAACGAGGTATTTAAGTTTTCATAGTGATGGGTTCGTTCACCCACATGCCAATCATGAGTTTTTTTTATGATTTTCATCCATAAGATTGGGTATATTGAGTTCTTGATGAGTTTCTTGAAGTTTGTGTTTCATTCTTTGATATGAGGTTTCGTTGAGTTCTTGCGATGAGGATCTTGTGTTTGAGTATTGTTCTTGAGTAATTTAGAGTTTATTTTGCTGTAATTATGTTGGGTCTAAGAATCCAAAAGAGTTTGAGGGAAATCGTTTGATTCTAGGGGAGTTAGACATGAAATTGAAGCAAGAAAATTCGTCAAAAACCTGGGTACAGGGGTGGGGAGCCGCGCCACTCAGTGTGCCCCAAACCCCCTTCTGTAGTTTAGGGGCTAGTGCCCCGCACCACTCAGTGCGCCAGGGTCACCAGGTCCCCTACCCTTCCATCCTTCTTTCCGTGTGAGTTCCCTCGAATCGTACCTATGTTCTCTACTTGATATCCACACTTAAAATCTTCTTTAATCCTTGAGAGATCATGCATATTTAATTCATAACTCATGAATTCATAATCCAAATTAAAGATATAATTAAGAGTAAAGTTCTAGGAAGTTCTTCTGAGTCATTTAAGAAGTCTTTTGGCAAACTTTTAAAATGTGTATTAGGACTTGAGTACTTGAGTATGAGGATGTGGAGAGTTGAGTTTCATTTTTTCAAAATTAATATATGGGAACTAAGTAATCCCAAGAGTAAATGTTTTTTTTTTTACATTTAAAACGAGAGAAAACTTTGATTTCCAAATGAGTTCATGAGGAGTTTTGACTATCTCTTTTAAAAGAACCTTTTGAGTAATAATCTCAAAGTTTGAGGATGAAGAAATGTTTTTAAACATATGAGCATGAGTATATTATTGGGAGTAGTATTGAGCACTGATATAAGGACGAGTTCAGACAACTCAGAGTCCTCATAAACTATGTATGCCAACATGGGTAAAGGATCATACTTTTTAGATGATTCCTTATTGCTTTTTAAGCATAGCTTAGTGGATCCACTTAGTTGAGGATGTCTTATACTCCGGAAAGGTATAAGAAAGTTTTGGCAGCGTGGGTGAGATGTTGTATCATCACATAGCTCATAGTGATAGTTGTCGGTTAGAGAATCTCCCAAATAAGAGTAAAAGAGTTATTATTGTATTTTTAAATACATAGAGTTATTATCCACTATTTAAAAGCTTTCTTTATAATGCATCTTTATTGTTTCTTTTATATTGAACTGAGTTGAGTATTTCTGAGTTTGAGTATCCTTGAGTTGAGTTGAGATGAGGTGAGTATGTTCTTCCTTTTTAATCAGTTCAAGCTTATATCTGTGCTTTAGAGTTCCCCTTGCATTCTCGTACATTCCATGTACTGACACCATTTGGCCTGCATCTTTCATGATGCAGATACAGGTAACCAGGGTCATCAACAGGCGCTTTGTTGATACCACTTTCAGTTCGAGTTAGTTTTGGTGAGCCTCTTTACTTCCAGAGGATTACATTTATATCTTTTAGTTTTTTTAGAATGTCGTGGGTCTTGTCCCGACTTCCATCATAGTTTTTAGAGGCTTCATATTTAAACAGTAGTAGTTGATGTGTCTTTTCATTAACAGTGTTTAATGTTTAAGACTTGAGTTGCCTCTTTTGGCCAGTGAATGTTTTATTTCAAATATTCTGAGTATATATTTTGAGACATTGAGTTAAATCTTTACTTGTGAAGTTCATTTATTGTTGAGTAAGTCTTCCGCTGAGAGTTGAACCATGCCAAGGGTTCGCGCTGGGCCAGCAATGGTTCTCGAGTGCCGGCCACGTCTAGGGTGTAGGCTCGAAGCGTGACAATAAGGATTTAAAATATCGCAACAAGAACATAACTCATATCAAGAATTCCATAAAACTGAGGATAGAACACTAGATTGAACTTTTACAGACTGAATTGAGATGTAGGGCATGAGGACGAACTTAATCCGACACTATGATTAGCCTTACATACCTTGAGAGCTCTAAATTCTTGAGAATCTTTTATGAAAAAGAGACCAAGAACTTGTTCTTGAACCATAGAGGTGGATTTTCTTGAAAACTTATGGGTTCCATGAGTAAAAAGGCGTTAATTGGTATTAAGATGAAGAAATTATTCCATGGTCAAATCTTACCTTAGATGATGGATGGACCTTTAGGGAAGTTAGTTTCTTGAAAACTTCTCTTTCTAGGGTAAATTTATGAGTTAAGGAGGTGAACTATATATTTGGGGGGATTTTAAAAGACCCCAAACGTGTGCGCCCACGCGGAAAACATCTCAGGTGCCCAGCCAACTGCATAGGAAGCTACTGCCTCGGTGCGCTAGCACGCGGAAATTACCTGGGCCACACGGCAAGAAACTGTCCAGTAAAGTGGGCATAACTTTTTATTCCAAAATTCCAATTGATGCAAACTTGGTGGCTTTGACAAGAAGACTCATAGACCTTTAATTTTATAGGCTAAGGTCTGTGTGGTTCTTTATATGCTGAAAGATATGGTTATTTGAAGTTGACCCTTGCATGAACTAGTGCGAAAAACTTAGCAGATAGAGGCTTTGAACTTGACTTAGTGTTAGAGGTCTCTTATGACCCTAAATCACTTTTGATACCCTTGCTACA
The DNA here is from genome assembly GCA_029582245.1 of Solanum etuberosum. Classification (NCBI taxonomy): domain Eukaryota; kingdom Viridiplantae; phylum Streptophyta; class Magnoliopsida; order Solanales; family Solanaceae; genus Solanum; species Solanum etuberosum. The sequence continues at coordinate 9,762 of JAJONR010004953.1, read as the reverse complement.
CTTGGTAAAGGACTATAAACACATTAGCAAGTAGTACATCACCCGGTTCAAACTCATATACTTAAGACGCACGATTTGGATTCTTAGAGTAGAGTTGCGAGGTGTTACAAACATTATATTATATTTTTCTCATTCTTATTTTATAAGGTCTGTGTACATCCTAGCTTCTTGAAACTTCACTTGTAAGATTACGTTGAATATGTTGTAGTTATTCAATTTATATATGACAACTATATATATAAAAAAAGGCATCGCCCAGAAATTTATCTTTAATTAGGCCCTCAAACATGTTGAGACGGTCCTGATATTAATACGATAATAATAACATGTGTAACTCACATGTCGGATGTGAAAATAATAGAGTGTACATTAATGTTATTTTGGAGCTGATGTTAAGTTTTAATGATTTAACAAACTTAGGGATCTAACAAGGGACCAGATCGTTGTTATCGGGACTAACGACTGGGCAAATGAATGAATAAACTCAGTGTGAGGAATATTGGTGTGTCATCATCAAAAGGGGGGGGGGAAATGTTATATTCTAGGTGTTTTGATGATCCTCACAAATGCAGGGACCCGATCCCTGGCAGAGTACTCTCGTCCAGATTCAAAATGAGGTACAACTGTAAAGTTATCTTGTCAGGTTAGTTGGTGAAAAGTGCAGTGTACGACACCAATAGGAAAGGCGGATGAGGTTGTTTGTTTTAGTGGCTCACAGATGCAGGGACCCGGTCCCTAGCAGAGTTCTCTCGTCCAGATTCAAAGTGGGGTACAACTGTAAAGCTATCCTGTCAGATGGTTGGTGAAAAGTGTAGTGTACTTCACCAATGGGAAGGGCGGATGAGGTTTTTTGTGTCAGTGGTAAAAATCTTGTTGGTGACTTATATATATATATACAACAATAAACAAACAACATTATTCATTCAAAAAGGAGAGCGAGTTAGCAAGTCTTCTCAAGAACTCACAAAGAACACATTGCAAGGGACCTGGTTCTTGCAAGACTGCGTATATGAAAAGACCACAAGACAGCTGTTAGAAAAGCTGCCACCTCTGATGTGGTAGGTGCACGTCTTTTTAGAGAATTAGGCTCTCAGCCAATGGGGTCATCCTAAGGAGTTTTGTCCATTTGATATAGTCTCTTCTCATAAGACAAAAACTCAAGATTTGGCAATCAAAGATTTGAATTTCTGAAAATTCATAAGCTTACAAAGAAGAAGGCCATCTTCAACAAGAACACATACAGCAAGGGACCTGATCAACTGAAGAATTGCTTTCCGTACCTGCTGCTGTTTTTGAATGTTTGTATTGAGCTAAACTTGTAAGATTTGTTTCATTGTTATAAGAAACGTTTCAAACTCTTGAGTGTAGTGAGGGTAAGAACATTGTTAGAGTTAACTTTGTGTCTTACGTTTGAAGTCTATATTAATTAGTGATAGTTAATATATTGGGCAATGGATGCATTGCTTTGGCTCGTTAAGTAATAGGAGTATTACTTAGTGTGGTACCAAGAGTTTGGTCTCATTGTTGTGGTTGTAATCTGTATTCTCTTGTTCTTGGAGATTAGTGAAGGCAGTTGAAAATCCTGTGTGACAGGTCGTTGTTTTACGCCCTTGAGCAAGGAGGTTTCCACGTAAAACTCTTATGCCTATTTTACGTTGTGCTGTTCATTTTTTGCACTTTAATTCTGTTGGGGGACCTGATCCTGTGATCACTGGTGGACGCGTACATTCCAACAATTGATATCAGAGCGTTGTATTCTCTATCTGGTTATCACCAAGAGAACAGATCTTGAAGGAATGGCGACACCATTGAACCTGCAAAGAAGTCAGTCTCCCATAATGCCACTTCTTCTTGATGGTCAGTTCTATAGATGGAGGAAAATTCGAATGAGTGACTGTCTCATGGCTGAGGACATTGAGGTATGAAACATTATTTGTGAAGGTCCTTATGTGCCAACTATGGAAGTAAAAGATAGAGATGTCATAAAAGTCATTCCCAAAACTCGACAACAATACAATGACTTTGACAGAAGAATGGTCGAGAAAAATTACAAAGCCAGGAAGCTATTGATGTGTGGCATTGGAGTAAACGAATATGATCTGATTTCATCTTGTGAATCAGCCAAGGAAATCTGGGATCGGTTGAGAACAACGTATGAGGGTACTGAGGAAATAAAGAAATCTAAGCTAGATCTCTTTACTACTCAGTTTGAAAGTTTCACCATAAAAGAAGGTGAATCTATTCATGAAATGCATATCAGATTCTCTACCATTACAACTGAGCTTATATTCCTTGAAGAACTTGTCCCTGTGTGCAAGCAAGTCTCTAAGATACTGGAAATTCTTCCCAGATCTTGGACAAATAAATTTGTGATTGGGGATGAGACAAAGGATCCTGAAGTGGTGACACTGAATGCACTATTTGAACATCTTCAAGTTCATGAGATGCACATAAAAAAGGATGGTCTCATACTCAAGGGCAAAGAAAAAAGGGCAGATCCGATTAATGAGGCTGATCTGAAGAAAGATGCAAAAAGAGATGATTCACCTGCTCTCAAGGTGTCACAAAGTGAAATCCTTGAAATAAATGAGAACATGGGCTATTTCACTCAAAGATTTCAAAAAATAGTGAGAGAATGTGGAGGTTTCATGAAGAAAGAAAATGTTGACAGGACTACAAGCTCAAATGACGTGTGTTACAAGTGTGATAAACCAGGTCATTCCATTAGAGACTGCCCTATGCACAAAGTTAACCACAGGGAATATGTCAAGTCTGGAGAAGGCAAAGACAAAGAGGGGGACCAGGTCCATAACAAGTCAAGCAGAAGAGAAGTTGATTATCATGTGGTGAAGAAGGATCTGACTGCCTGGGAAAACTCCTCAAGTGATTCAGATGATTCTGAACACTCTGATGATACTTTCATGGAAAAGTCAGTTGAGGAGAATGTTGATGAAAAGGTAACCCTATCATACTTCAAGAAAAACTTGAATAACTTTTCTACTAGTAACTTAAGAAAACTAGCTGTTGTACTACTTGATTTGATAAGTGAGCTAACTACTGAAAATGATCTCGTGAACAATAGCTTAGACATCTCTCAAGATGGAAATATTGCTTTAGTTTCCCAAATATCTGATATTGAAAATCAAATGGTTGTTCTAGAAGTTGAAAATCTAGAACTGAAGGAAAAGATAAAAGGGGTGACTACTACAGATTTTTAAGGAAAGAACGAGGCCAGCAGCTTGCAGCTGGAGCTTGAAAATAAGTTGCACACTGCTGAAATGAAGATGAAATTGGCTCTAGAAGGAAATCTTGTGCTGGAGAGGGACCTGGTCCGTATAAAAGAGGAACTGAAAAAATCCCTCAAATGGACCACTTCTTCTAAAATGCTTGCAAATTTAATCAGTCAGGGTAACAATAGTAGAAGAGGGATGGGTTGTGAGAAGATAGATCCCCCATACAATCCTCACAACAAAAATGCTTCTAATGCTGAAAATTAGTTATGTGTGCATTGTGGTCGAGATGGACATCTTAAGAAAGATTGTCCTATTTTGAAAAAATATGAAGGAAGTTCTTCTAACTATTCCAAATAGAGGAATAAACAGAAGAAGGGACCTGGTCCTGCTTCTGGTCCTAAGTTGAAGAAAATCAGTCTGCCTCACTGGACAAAAGATTTTCTTATCACTCTGTTATCTGCTTACTGGGAACTCTGTCTCAAATGGGTTCTCAAGGCTAACAAGTGATTTTCTATGCAAGTGAGAAGAGGTAACATCAGTCAGTGTTGGTTCATGAATAGTGGATGCTCAAAGTACAGGACTAAGAAAACTAAAAACTTCCTCTCTCTCAAAGCACTTCAAGGTGGAGGTGTCTCTTTTGGCAATGGCAAGAAATGGTAGATTCTTGGTGTAGGCAAGACTTCAAAGTATGTGGAACACTCTTTTGAAGTTGTGTACTATGTAAATGAGTTGAAGTACAATCTTCTAAGTGTTTCACGAATCTGTGATAAAGGAAATTAAGTTAAGTTCTTATCAGATAAATGGGTGGTCACAACTAAATCTCTCGGGTGATGATCTTGACAGAAAAGAGATGCAAGAACATGTATATTGCTGATATGAACACTGCTCGTAGTAACACTCTCACTTGCCTTAGTGGTCAAGGTGAGAATACTGATCAATGACTCAGGAGACTTGGCCATGTGAAGGCTCCTCTGCTGAACAAACTTGTGTCAAAGGACCTGGTCCATGGTCTGCCCAAAAATAAAATTTGCAGATGAGAAAGTTTGTGATGCCTGTGTTAAAGAAAAGAAGATCAGACCATCCTTCAGGTGGAATAAGCAGGCTGTTAATCTTTCAAAGAACTTTCGGGCTGAAATTGTGAATAGTACATGTTCTGTGACTATGATTATATTGAGAAGTTTAATCTCAATGATGTTGAAAGAGTATTTGTGGGATATTTTTCCTCCAGCAAGGCTCATCGCGTGTATAAAAGAGTGTTCATGTGATATTTGATGAGTCTGGAAGAATTGAGAAGTTGCAAAAGAAAGAAGATTCTGAGATGGAAGAGCTGCTTCAGATTCATAGAGATGATCTGAATAGTGAGCTTGCTGAAGAATATCATCTTCACGAATCCAACAATCCCAAGGAATCTGATGCAGATGATGAACCTGATGACGGATCCGATCCGGTAGACAATTCTGAATAAAGATAATGCAGTTCAAACTGATAATGTGAATTCTGAAGGTGAGAATGAAGAAACTGATCAAGCTCAGTTTGAAAGAAGCAAAGTATGACACTCGGCTCCCCGACCAACTGACAGGTTGTCCAAGTTCCTTTTCAACAATGGTTTCAAAAGAGGTAAAATTGACAAAATCCTCCTTTTGAAATCACAAGGAAAGGAATTGTTGATTATTCAAGTATATATTGATGATATCATCTTTGAAGCAACATTTGAGGTGTTGTGTAAAGAGTTTGTTGCACTCATGAGTAGTGAGTTCTGAAGTGAACATGATGGAAGAATTAAATTTCTTCTTGGAGTTGTAGATCAAGCAAACATCTAAAGCTTTGCAAAATGAAAGATCAAGTGGTTGACTTCTTCACCAAAACCCTAAGCAAGGACCAGTTTGTCAAGAAAAGGGACCTGGTTCCAGCTCAGAGAAGCTACTGAAGAAGTTTCATATTATAGATGCCAAGACAATTGATACTCCCATGGGGACCAACTCGAAGCTGGATGCTGATGGATCTGGTCCAGATGTAAATGATACAAGTGTTAGGATTTATGCAAGATTCCAAGCTTGTCAAACGGAATCACACTTTAAGGCTGCTAAGAGAATCCTAAGACACTTGAAGAAGATAGGGATCTGGTTCTATTATGTCCATCAGGAGACTTTTTGATTTGGAGGAATATGGCGATGCAGATTATGCTGGGTAAAGTTGATAGAAAGAGTGCCTCAGGATTGGCTTATTTTCTAGGCTCATCTCTCATTTATGGGGAACCAAAAGGCAAGATTTAGTTGCTCTTTCAACAATTGAGGCAGAGTATATAGAGGGTGAAACTTGATGTGCACAACTCTTGTGGATCAAGCAGCAGCTTGAAGCTCTTAGAAGACCTGGCCGAGATAATCAAACTGAAGTTGAGAATGCTAAAACCTGATTGAATGGATCCTGCCTGAAGCAATCAACCCTCTCATGACTATGCAAAGGGAGCATGTATCCTTGTTTTCCAGTTATGTATGTTTTAGCAAATTCAGTCTCATACCTTTTGTAGGTATACACATATGGCAAAAGGGTTGAAGGAAAAGGGAGGTCAAGATAGATCTAGGCAATTACATTCAAACTACAGAGAGGGACCCGGTCCGTTCTCAAAGGTTAGCACTCTTAACATTGCATTTTGAATTATGCATGAGAACGTTGCAATTGCCACATGTCTGTCATTCAGGTATCTAACCATTGTCCCATCATTTGAGTACCAAACTGACACTTCTTTACACTTAATACACCCTTTCACTTCCTTTATACTCCATATTTCTTTCCATCTCCCCAGAAAATTCAAATTCCCTTCCAAAAATCAGAGTTTTTAAAAACCCTATTTTCCCTTCTCTCAAAAACACTTCAAATGTTTAAATCCTTTGTTCCTATTGGAGATTTTTCCGATGGAGAAAATTTTGAGTGTGAAGAGGGACCTGGTCTGACAAGCAAAAAGAAGAAGGTGGAAAATATGATGTTCAAAAAGGAAGAGGTTGATATTCTGAGAACTCAAAGTATTCTGAATAGGAGGGTGTCTGACCTTTAAAAAAAAAATTAAAAAAATGAATCAAAATATTTGAAATGGTTCCTCAATTATTGATCTATTCGTCTTGGAGGCCTTGAGTAAGTTTGATTTTACCAATCTTTCTGTCATGAGAAACTCAGGCTTGCGTTGGAAGCTATGACAATTTCTCTTGCTAACAGGGATACTGAAATAGTTTGCCTGAAGGCTCAGCTTTTGAAACATCACAAACAGAGGGACCAGGTTGAGAAGAACTAGCAGCCCTAAAGGTTCAACTTGAAGCCTGGGCAGCAAAGAATGTGAACTTCAATAGAGGCTTCTGAAAACCCATGCTAAGGGATATGCTCTACTAATCCTACTCTTTTAATCCTTTACTCTTAAGCCATCCCCTCTCTTCCTAAATTTCCATGCCAGTCCTCCTCTTCTTCTATCGAAACTTAGTAGGTATTGTCCTAGTTCTCATTCGTAATAATATGTGCAATGCTTTGATTGCTGATCTTTTATTTATGAATGAAAAATGCCTTGTTTCTACTGACTTGTCTCATTACTTTATGCATTTTACTCATGCTCAATGTTGCCCAAGTGGCCATGAATTTGCTTGAACTGCATTTCTGTCAACTTGGTTTACTTCTTTAACCTTTTTTTATAATGTCAAAAGGGGGAAAATTGTTAAGGTATGAGATCAATGTTAGCAACTTGAAGAGGAAATGGTCATGCTGTTGATAGGAGGAATCAATGCTAGTTACTTGAAGAGGACATGGTCATGCCGATAGGGGGGGATCAATTGTTAAGGTATGAGATCAATGCTAGCTACTTGAAGAGGACATGGTCATGTTGCTGATAGGGGTAATCAATGCTAGTTACTTGAAGAGGACATGGTCATGCCGATAGGGAGAAGAAGTTTAACAAGTTTGTCATCATCAAAAAGGGGGAAACTGCTATTTTGATGCTGATATGAAGTTTTGATGATTTGAAAAACATCGGAAATGATGAAAAAAAGGACCAATACAGTTACCTGAAGAGTCTTGTTGATAGGGGGAACTGGTGAAAGGGGGAACTAGTGAATAAGTCTGTTATCATAAAAAAGGGGGAATATGTTATTTTGGAGCTGATGTTAAGTTTTGATGATTTAACAAACTTAGGGATCTAACAAGGGACCAGATCTTTGTTATCGGGACTGACGACTGGAAAAATGAATGAATAAACTCAGTGTGAGTAATATTTGTGTGTCATCATCAAAAATGGGGAAAATGTTATATTCTAGTTGTTTTGATGATCCTCACAAATGCAGGGACCCGGTCCCTGGCAGAGTACTCTCGTCCAGATTCAAAATGAGGTACAGCTGTAAAGTTGTCTTGTCAGGTTTGTTGGTGAAAAGTGCAGCATACATCACCAATAGGAAGGGCGGATGAGGTTGGTTGTTTCAGTTGCTCACAAATGCAAGGACCCGGTCCTTGGCAGAGTTCTCTCGTCCAGATTCAAAGTGGGGTACAGCTGTAAAGCTATCCTGTCAGATGGTTGGTGAAAAGTGTAGTGTACTTCACCAATGGGAAGGGCGGATGAGGTTTTTTGTGTCAGTGGTCAAAACTCTTGTTGGTGACTGATATATATACAATAATAAACAAACAACATTATTCATTCAAAAAGGAGAGCGAGTTAACAAGTCTTCTCAAGAACTCACAAAGAATACATTGCAAGGGACCTGATCCTTGCAAGACTGCGTATGTGAAAAGACGACAAGACAGCTGTCAGAAAAGTTGCCACCTCTGATGTGGTAGGTGAATTTCTTTTTAGAGAAGCAGACTCTCAGCCAATGGGGTTGTCCTAAGGAGTTTTTGTCCATTTGATATAGTCTCTTCTCGCAAGATAAAAATTCAAGATTTGGCAAACATAGATTTGAATTTTTGAAAATTCATAAGCTTACAAAGAAGAAGGCCATCTTCAACAAGAACACATACAGCAAGGGACCTGATCAACTGAAGAATTGCTTTTCGTACCTGCTGTTGTTCTTGAATGTTTGTATTTAGCTAAACTTATAAGATTCGTTTCATTGTTATAAGAAACGTTTCAAACTCTTGGGTGTAGTGAGGGTAAGAACATTGTTAGAGTTAACTTTGTGTCTTACGTTTGAAGTCTATATTAATTAGTGATAATTAATATAGTGGGCAATAGATGCATTGCTTTGGCCCAGTAAGTAATAGGAGTATTACTCAGTGTGGGACCAAGAGTTTGGTCTCATTGTTGTGGTTGTAATCTGTAACATCCCGTATCCTAGATAGACCAGATTGCAGATTTGAGAAGCTACAAGTGCCACCGACGAGCACCACCTACGGACCGTAGGGTGATCCACGGTCCGTCCTGGGGGTCCGTGGTTCACCACCTGGAGCCCCTCCCAGAAAAAAGCCCAGAAAATATTTTGAAGTCCAGACCTAAGGACCGTAGGTCAGACAACGGTCCGTGGTCCAGGGCCATAGGTCAGGCCCCAGATTTAAGTCCTAGAAAATCAGCTAAGGGTAAGCCTACGCCAGGACCAACGGACCGTAGGTCAGACCACGGTCTGTGGTGCAGGGCTGTAGGTCAGACCCTCATTATTCAACTCCCAGAACTCCAAAAAAAAATTCAACTAACGCACGACCCACGACCAGGACCTATGGACCGTAGGTCAGACCACGGGTCGTGGTCCAGGTCCGTGGATCGTGGACTTCAGGTCCGAGCCCCAGAACCCCATCGACGGTTAACCAGCACGGACCGTGGGTCAGTCCACGAACCGTTGGTCAGTTCTATCGGTGGCCCCGACAACGGTTAAATCAGGGGTCATTTGGTTTTTTTCTTATGTGTTAGACCCCTAAACTACGTAGTTTTGGTCAGTTTAAGCCTAGTAACTTAATAAAAACTTACCCTAGTCAATTCATTCTCCAAAATTTAGGAAACTCAGAGCAAAAGGGGAGAAAGAGTCTACCAAACCTTTTCCAAGAATGCAACGAGTTTTCTTCAGTTTCAGCCCCGAAATCGAAAGATTTCTCCGTGGAATTCATCACCAGATATGTGGGATTTTACTAGTGGGTTTCTTTCTCCCATTAGGTCCCTAGAATTCAGTCAGAATCTTGATTCCCTTGATATTATCTAGACCTAGGGTTTCTTAAATGTTAGAAATTGTTGGGTTTTAGCTGTTAGAATGATCCAAATCAGATTATCATGTTGTTGCTCAGTTTCTCGCATGAAATTCAGTACCCTAGCTATGTAGTTCTTTTAGTTCATGAATTACACATGTTAGGCCAGCTATTTCAGTTATATACATGCTTCAGTTTACGAATTTCATATTATCAGATATAATTGTTGCATTCTCAGAGTTTGCATGTCAGAACATCGAGCTATCCATGTTTTACAGAATTCAGTCATAATATGTTAATTTCATAATCAATTGGGAGTAGCTTAATACCGAGTGGACTAGGGTTCCAGCGTACCCTCATAGTCCCAGAACTACGTGCCCCGTAGGTTGTA
>JAJONR010004952.1:0-50497 GCA_029582245.1 Solanum etuberosum | reverse complement strand
TGTGAAAGACTGGATGAACCGCTGCTAGTTCTGCTGGCAACTCTAACTCATAAGACACATTACCAACCCTTTTCAAGATTTTTTAAGGACCTCCATATCTGGGACTGAGCTTCCCTTTCTCGCCAAATCTCATCACCCCCTTCATAGGTGACACATTCAGGAAAACTCAATCATCGATTTAAAACTCTAAGTCCCTTCTCCTCAGATCTGCATAGGACTTCTGACGACTCTGAGCTGTCTTTAGTCTATCTCTGATGAGATGAACTTTCTTCATAGCCTCACGAACCGAATCTAGCCCAATCATGGCTGCTTCACCTACTTCAAACCAACCAATTGAGGACCTGTACCTACGCCCATATAGAGTCTCATACAGTGCCATCTGAATATTAGAATGGAAGCTACTACTATATGTGAATTCTATGAAAGGTAGGTGATCATCCTAACTACCCTTGAAATCGATCATGCAAGCTGTCAACATGTCCTCTAAGGTCTGAATGGTACGCTCTGCTTGACCATCCATCTGTGGATGACATGTTGTACTAAGATTTACCTGAGTACCAAGACCTTTCTAAAACGATTTCTAGAAATGAGAGGTAAACTGAGGACCTCTATCTGAGATGATAGACAAGGGAACCCCATGCAACCTAACTATTTCATTGATATAGAGTTTGGCGCAGTCCTCTACTGAATCTGTAGTCTTGACAGCCAAGAAGTGAGCGACTTAGTGACTCTGTCCACTATCACCCAAATGGAGTCATGTTGTCTGCAAGTACGACGTAAACCCGTAATGAAGTCCATGTTTATCAGTTCCCACTTCCACGTAGGAATGTTAATCTCTTGAGTCATACCTCCTAGTCTTTTATGTTCTACCTTAACCTGTTGACAGTTAGGACACTTAGCTACAAAGTCTTCTATGTCCCTCTTCATACTGTTCCACCAAAAGACTTCCCGTAGATCACGATACATCTTTGTGGCACCTGGATGAATGGAATACCTTGAGTTATGAGCTTCTGTAAGGAACTTCTGCCTCAACTCACTGATAACGCTCAACTACACTTCATGCAATTCTAAGTGTAGGTGATCACAATCTAGTATAAACCCTATGAAGAGTTGGGGTCGATCCCAAAGGGAATGATACGGTAAAGAATTCAATTAGAAAGTGAAAGATGTGTTCTAATCGATTGTAGGAATAGAATTTATCAAAACAATTAAAGTAAATTGTAGAGGTTGACAACTAGTGTCAAATGGGGGATTGGAATTGACAATTAACAACTACGAAAATAGAGGAGTATTCAAGTAGAGAGGGATCCTTGGGGATGTGATCGATTAATTCCCAATTTCGCTATACGGGTAGTTACTAATTAGTTAAAATCCTTGAACCTTAGTGGGTAGGATAGAATTTAGATGTAATAGCCATCTCTCGATCAACTATCATGATTAAAGCGAGTTCTCTCGAACCTCGAAAAGCATAACAATTATGAACAGCCCAAAACCTTAATTAATCTACTCTCTCGAGCTAGATTGGTAGGATTGAATTTAAGATTCACTTTTTCAAGCTGAACCCACAATGACCCAATCACTACAATCATCAATTGATAACCTTAATTCTAAAACCTTTTTCTCAAGCAAGCATAGAATACTGGACTAGGACTGCATTTGCAAATACAATGTATGAATTAAACTCAGTTATCAATCCAACCCACTTCAAATCAAAAATTAAAGAAGTAATTACTAACACCCATAAGCTAATTAAGACAATTAATCACATAATCACACCCCCAAAAATGGGGGTTTTAGCCACACATTATAAAAAGCAGGAATATATTACCAACTATGTTCTCCATCAGTTGGGTAATAAAATTCGAGTCTTTACAATGCTTCAAATCAACTATATACCAAAACCCAACTTAAAATTCTACTCAAAAACTCTAAGAACAGTGTTTGAGATCAAAAATTCACAGTAAGAACTCTCAAACACTCAGAATGGATGCTTAAAATTTCGGAACTCTCAGAACTCTTTTAAAATTTTGCATTTATACTCTTCCAGATTTTCAGCTTTTAGACCGATCGGCGGAATTAGTCGAGCATCACCGACCAGGTCGGCGATGCGCCAAGTGTCCCTCTCCATCACTGTCTTGACTTGCCTCTTCACCATTCAAATCCTGTAAATTTAGGCGATCAGGATCCTTGTCTCCGATCTATTCGGCGGTTAACCGAAGGTCTATTTCCATCACTGAATTGGCTTTTCCCCAGGACTGGCACGCTGTAACTTTTGGCGAGTTGAAGCTCGCCGAGTGGTCTTGGCGATCGTCAGCTTTCCTTATATTCAGCTTTTCCACTCGTTTTTGCATGGTAAAGTCCTTGCCTTGCTCTTTTGCCTTCATAGCTGCAAATTAGCACTTAAACATCAGTTTTGAGCATAAAATAGACATCGAGGACACTAATACTATAAATAATATGCCCTAAATGAGTCGAAATCCCAGACTCATCAACACCCCCAACTTAAACTCTTGCTTGCCCTCAAGTAAAACACAAGATCAATCAGTTCAACAAAGATGGCTACAACTAGTGCTACTCAAGACTCAACATGAATGTACACAAGAGGTTCAAACTACTCATGCAATGATCAATTGTGCACTCTAAGTTTCAAACTGTGACTAGCCATTATCAAATAGAACTCCAGCTCACAATGCTTGCTTCAAATGCAAGTTCAAGCTCAACAAAATCATTCAAATGCCCTGACACCAAGAATGATTCCATGCTCACACAAAACTCATCAAATTTCCAGAACTTTGGAAACAAAGTAACTCTCACACTCTCAAAGACAAACACATGCATGACTCTACCCATAGGCTTGCCCGTATTTTCCAACCAACATGACTTTCAACTCACTCAAGATCACAAAGGTATTTCAAACCTTGTAACGGGGCTGAGGGTAAAGGTATGATCATTTTGGCTTAGTGGCTTCTACCTTCATGAAGCATGGCCTGCACTTCACTTTTTCTCCTTCTCTTTCACTCTTTTTATTTTCACAATCCACCCTATGTTCTTTTAAGCATGACTCATTGGATGCCCCATTTTTTTGTCCATTCACAAACTTTATTTCAACAATTCTTTTCTTTTTCGATCTTTTTCTTCTTTCACTTCTCTTTTTTCTCTTTTTTTTACATAGAGGGGTTCCATCTTTTTCAATATGATCCTTCAAGGGCAAATTACTCAAACTTCTTGGCTTTTCTCCTTTTCTACCACACCCCCAACTTAGTCTTTTGGCCTATTCAAATGACCTAATGTTTCATGAAGGTTGTAGGTGATGGGACAAAGAGGTCAAAGTTATTCATGTTTCATCCAAAGAAAAAGATATGCTCAAATGGTGTCAAGCTAGGTTCACACTCTCACAAGGTGGTCACAAAGAGGTATAATAGAAATTTTGGTTCACTCTACACAAATTGCGCCTAAGATCATCTCTATCGTTCGCTTACATTAGTCAATTGGACTAATGGGGCAAGTTCTAGGTATTACCAAGCACACATTTTAAGAAAATGTCACCACACATGGCATTCATCACAATCATCAAATAAAACTGTACAATTTTTAGCTTGCGTGCAACGATCATCACAAGAGGCCAACTCAACCACCGGCTAGTCACAATGAGATAATAAGAGTTCACATATGACTAATGCAACTCAATTTTCCTCATTAGAGCCGCACACACATATCATTCAATCGAGAGCACTATTCAAGTCATCGATATTGATCACAACCGATACTCAAAATTATAAGAGAACAACCACATTCACAAACATCAAGAGGTGGAAATTTTTAATTTGGTTCAAAAACAACATTAACATTAAACTCAATGGATCAAAAACCAATATCTACCAACAAAATCCAGTAGTCATACAAACACAAAAACAACAATAATATCCGTAAACAACCCAAAAGAGGTAGGTATGAAAATACCTCACCCCGCCAAACTAGACTAGCAATTGTCCTCAAATGTAAAGAAATAAAAAGTCTAAATAAGAAACAAAAAGAGAGTCAAAATCCTCCTGTCAGGCTAAGCCTGGGTGAACTTTGTATGTCGGTGACTCCCTCAGTCTGGGCATCAGTGCCCGGCTCAACATCATCCTTCGCTCCACTGGAGCCCACCATAAATGTGTCCCTCAGAGATGCATCCACAGCTATTTCTACCATAGCCCCCTCGAGGTCCTCTAAATCATCATATACAGCTGCATCTTGAACACCCATCTCCTCCTCATCGGTCTCGGCCTCTGACTCAGCATCCGCATCATACCTAGGAATATCTTAGGTCGTAGTAGCCAGAGGGATCTCAGAACTGGCTGGGAAATCAGTGCTCGGAACCTCAGGGAGCTCCACGGTGCCGAATAACATCGAGATATTGGTGGATTTCAGCTTATCCACATCGCACCACAGCCCAACAATATCAGCTTGCAAGGCCGTCACCTCCTCAGACACACCATTGCCCTGCTCATAAGCCTCTACTCTCATAGTGAGGGAATTCAATACCAATCCATGGGCATAGATCATCTCTCGATGCTCTCTCAACTCAGCCCTCATAAGGGCTAAGTGATGAGTCTGAGATTTTGACTCATTTACGGCTTGTTTTCCATAGGATTAGTGTCATCGATGCCTATTCTGTGCTCTAAACTGATGTTTAAATGCTAATTTGTAGATATAAAGGTAAAAGAGCAACGCAAGGACATTACCAGGTAAAAATGAACAAAAAAGATGAAAAAGGCTAAAGATAATGAAAGCTGACAATTGCCAAAGCCACTCAATGACTCGCCGAGTGGTACTTCAGCTCGCCAAATGTTCCATACAGCCAACCCTGAGGAAAAGCCAACTTGGCGATGAAGTTGGACCTTCGACGAACCGCCGAATGGATCGGCGACAAAGAATATGATCGCCTAAAGTTACATGGTCTGAAAGATGAAGAGTTAAGAAAAACCGGCGATGGAGAAGAGAAATTGGCGCATCACCGACTTGGTCGGTGAGGCTCGACTAACTACACCAAGTGATCCCAAAGGCCAAAATCTGGGAACGTATAAATTGATTTTCAAAATGAGAAAATGAAAATCCTGCCATTATTAGACTCCGAGTTTTTTATTGAAACATTGTGTTCTTAGTTTTTTAGTAGATTTCTAAGTGGGTTTTGGATTCGAAGTTGAATTGGAGCGTTGTAAAGATTTGGATATTACTACCCAGTTTATGGAGAACGTAGTTGGTATTAATTTCTTACTTTTTATGATGTGTGGCTAAACCCCCCATTCTTGGCAATGTGGTTATGTTATTAATTGTCTTAATTAGCTTATGGGTGTTATTAAATACTGATTTAATTGCTGTTTTAAAGTGGGTTCAATTGGTAATTGAGTTTTAACTCATGAATTGTAGTTGCAAATGCAGTTCTAGTCTAGTATTTTATGCTTGCTTGAGAAAGAGGTTTTAGAATTAAGCTTATCGATTGATGATTGTAGTTATTGGGTTGTTATGGGTTCAGCTCAAAAGAGTGAATCTTAATTTGATCCTACCTATCTAGCTCGAGAGAGTAGATAAATTGAGGTTTTGGATTGTTTATAGTATGATGCTTGTTGAGGTTCGAGGGAATTCACTTGATTCGTGATAGTTGATTGAGAGATGGCTATTACATCTAAAGCCTAGCCTACCCACTAAGATTCAGCAACTTTCAGTAATTAGTAAACACCTGTATAGCGAAATTGGCGATTAATCGATCACATCCCCAGGTATCCCTTTCTACATGATTACTCCCCTGTTTTTAGTAGCTGTTAAGTTACAAACCTTATCCCCCCATTTGACACTAGTTGTCAACCCCTTTGATTTACTTCAATGGTTTCGATAATTTCTATTCCTATAATCGTTTAGAACACGTTTGTAACTTCTAACTGAATTATCTACTGTACCACTCCCAATGGGATCGACCCCAACTCTTCGTTGGGTTTATACTATATTGCGACTGCCTACACTTAGTATTGGATGGAGTGTAGTTGAGCGTTTATAAAAAATGGCGCCACTGCTGGGGAGTGGTGTTTAAAATTCTTTTAGTGAAGTTTAGGTGTGATCTAATCTTGTTTGTAGTTGAATCGACTTACTTTGTTTTGTGTTTGTTGTTGGCTGCTATTGATCAGGTGACGAGATGAGCGTGAACAGGAGTAACACCAGCCAACTTGAACATCATGATGACATCGATAACCTGAACGACGTAAATGAGGCTTAATTGGGTTGTATGGGTGCTATGCGGGTACCTCCGTGCGTGGGAAATGCTGTATTCCATGTGACTAGCACGATGCTACAACTTTTGCAAATGAAAGGCTTATTCGGAGGGCTAGCTCATGAGGATCCCCATGACCATATTTGGAATTTTGTGGATGTAACACCCCGGAATCTAGTAGGCTAAACTAGGGCTAAGTGTGTGGGGGTAACAAGACATGGAAGAGGGAAAGAGCCTATAGTACCTAGGAAATTGTGGAGAGAAAATATTTCCTTCCCAAGCCAACTTGGCGAGGGACAGTGTGGTCGCCAAAGTGACTTGGCGATCCGCCAAGTGCACCCACAGTCGCCTAGTGGACTATCCCCATGGCCCAAGTACTGGAAAATTGGGTGAGCCAGGTCAGGGCTCGTCGTTCCAGTTGGTGCATCGCTAAGAGGGCTCCTCCGTCGCCTAGTGGTCTGCCTCCATGGAGTAAGCTACTGGAAATTTTGGCAAGCCAAGGGCTCACTTGGCGAGTCGCCAAGTGCCCTTGGGGGAGACTCAGCGTGCAGCAGCTTTAAAAATAAGTTGGGGTCTTTAATGTATTTTCATAGTTTTCTTAAAGCTATACTACGTCGTTTTACCCTTCACCTAGAAAAGTATATAAGCATTTTATTCCCAAATTTCCCCCAACTTAAGTCATTCTCTCAAAATCCTAAAAGAAAACCCAAAGTTCTTCTCTCAAATATTCTCTCTCTAGAAGTTGGAATAAGAAGCAAGAAATTGAAGCTAGGGTCAAATCAAGTCTCCAATCTTAAAGCTTGTGAGGGCTTTGTAATCAAGGTATGATGGATTTTCATCCATGGATTCCTTCCATCCATGGAGTTCCCTAGTTTTCCCCAATTGTGAAGATGAAATCTCCAATTTGAGTTAGGGTTTCTTCCAATATTGTGGGTATTGATGAATGTTGATCCAATTGTGTGGATTATGAATGTTTATGATTGAATTGATAGTAAATCATGTTTTTAGGATGAAATTACATGTACCCATGTTTATTCTATGATTCTAACCTATAATTGATATAATTGGGTTGGTGCCATGAAGGGAAAACTTTATGGGTTTAGATATCTCCTTATAGGATTGATGAATTATGATTAGAATTTCTTGAGAATAAAGCATGGATGATGATCATGAGAGGTAGTGCTCTGAGAGTAAAGCTATGATATGAATTGTTGGTAATTGATGTTAGTGTGGTGGAAGAGATACTTCCCACATGAATTGCTTATTTATGAATGTATGAATGTGAAAGATCTACTCATATGAATGATTCTAGGTTGAAAGTATTGCTCACCTAAAATGAATCTAGACTAAAAGACTATGTAATTAATGAGTCTAGAGGCGACTACCCTTGATCTCCATATGAGAAGGATATGAGGTGATTTCCCATACTACTTAAAATTGAACAAGAGGTGATTCCCCACGTTCCTAATATGATGAATGGATATGGAGGCGAGTACCCATGATCCTTATGAAATGATGTGGAGGCGAGTACCCGTGTCATATGATGTGATTGTGGAGGTGAGTACCCATGATCTTAAGGTAAGTAAAGCAAGAGGCGTATACCCATTAGCCTTTGTAAGCTAGGCAAGTAGGCGAATCCCCATGTCTAAAAAAGTAAGTATGAATAATGTGGACTATGTTATGACAAATGAATAGCTTGGATTGTTGCTTGAGAAGCATTCCTCCTTTACTATGTTGATGATTTATATGCTTGATTATGCTTATGGTTTATATCGACAAACCATTATGTTTATGTTGTTTATTATAGCTATCATATTTAGTACATTTTTTGTACTAACGCATACTATTGCCTACATTTCTTATCAAAATGTAGTGTCCGGTGACATCGATCCTCACACACATGGCTAGGTTCATAATTGATCAAGGAGTGAAGATTTTGTGAGTCTTCATAGCATTTGAGGATTTGACCACACTATTTCCCTTATGCCTTTCTTTTATGTTTGGACTATTGTATGGGCTGTGTCCCAAGATTTATTCATGTTGGTTAGATGGTTTGGGACAATTATATTAGACTTCCGCTCATTTTATAAAGACTTTGATTGTTTTGAAATGTTTTAAATTTCCGCATCATTTCTATTACTTTATGTCATGATATGCTAAGTGGCTTGTATGAGGCCTCTCGGGGTCTTGTACACCTTGTTACATCTAGGGGGTACCCCTGTGTCGTGATAGTGGACGTGTGGTCCGTTTTCATTTAAGAACATCTCACAAGAATCAGTCTGGCTTCGGTTGTTCCCTTTTTCTCTGATGGGGGAGGCAACAAAATGGTTAACTAACCTACCAAGGGACTCGATTACGTCTTGGGATGAACTTACTGAAGCATTCTATATAAGATTTTTCCCTCATTCGAGGATGATGGCATTGAGAGATAATATTCAGGGTTTTAACCGTTTAGATGGTGAGCCAATCCACGAAACGTGGCTGAGATTTTAGAAGTTGTTACTTCAATGTCTAACTCACGGACTTCCAAACAACGTATTGTTACGACACTTCTACCGGAGTTTAGACTCGGTGAACAAAGGTGTGGCTGGTCGGCTTGTTTGAGGAGGGATTATGCAGCAACCTTTTGAGATCGCGTCTACTCTACTTGATGGGATGACCAAAATCAATCGTGCTTGGTACACAAGAGAAGATCAAGTGTCTCCTTTGACTTTTAGGATGACAAAGGAGAAAATTGAGAAGGTCCAAGAGCGGGATGAAAACATGGCTAAAATGATAACCCAAATGGATCTTTTGTCAAAATATCTCATGGGTGGTGATTCTAAGGCTGTGAATGTTGTTGGAGTAAGCGGAGTAAATCCCGATGATGCACACTTTGAAGCGTTGTACAATGAGGAAGTGAATTTTCTGGCAAATCAAGGAGGAGGTTTCCGCCAAAATTATCCAAGGCCAGGTGGAAACCAAGGCTGGAATAGAGAGCGTGAAGAAGGTTGGAGAGACTGTGATAGGGAGTGGCGTGACCGTGGAACTAACTAGAAGGAGAGGGATGGTAACAAAGAGAGATATGTACCTCCCTATGAGCCTTAAAAGCCCAAAGAGCAAAGGGCTGACCCGGAAAACTTTTGGACTGAAGATATGCTTCCACGCATTCTCAATAAAGTGGAAGGGTTGGAAAAAATGATCGAAGAAATGAAGGAAGACGTCTCAACTCTGAATCAGGTGGTTAATTCTCACTCGGTGTCCATTAAACAACTGAAAACACAAATGGGTCAAATCTTGACTCATTTGAATGCATGACCAAAAGGAGTAATACCGAGTGACACCATGGACAATCCTAAGAATGAATATTGAATGCTTATCCACGTTTTTAAGCTTCTATTATTGTTGTTTGAATAACGGGTTTTGAATGTGCACGTTGAAAAGTTGAAAATTTGGGAAAACGAGCAATTAGGCGAGCCCAGGGACCAGTCGGCGAGCCCGACTTGGATCACCATTTGAACCACCTAGTTAACTAGAGGTTCTGTAAAACTCGGCGGGCTAAAGAACCATTCGGCGCATCGCCGAATGGGTCGGTGACGTAAGTGACCTCGCCGATCAGTGCGCGAACTAAATGGTCAAAAAGGGGCTGAACCGTTTTAAATTCAAAAAACCTCTCTCAATTTATATTTTCAAACTCTTGCACTTTCACAACAGCCCTATATATTTATGTACTTGTTTTTATCGCATTTTTGTGTGTTCGATCAATTTCTCGGGGGGAAGACTTTGGTATACGTTACTAGCCTAGCTTTTCAACTATCTGCTTTCGAGGTTGGTTATCTGAACCCTGCACTTTAAATTTTGGTAATTGCAAATGCATGATCACTACCATGTTGATTTATGTGCGTAGTAGTAATTGTTTGAATGATGGTCGTTGATGCGTGCCTATAAGATCCTGAATTGCCTATGTTTGCGTTTATTTGTGAAATCTCGTGTGTTGAATGATAAAAATGATAGGTTGTGTTGATTTTGTTGTTGGGTCTAGTGTGGGTGAGGTTTGAGTAACCCCGAATTATGCCGATTGTCTGATTTTTCCCAATGATAGAGCGGTTGACGTCATTCTTAAGGGCAAAAGACGTCAATTGGCAAATTTTGGCCAAATCGGGGGAAGTCTGAGTACTCCGAGGTCATGGGTATTATGGGTCTGGGCTTAATTGCATAGAATAGGTGTTTAATTTTATTTTTGTGGGCTGTGGGTTGGAATTTGAAGGTCGGGGTCAAAATCTGGCATGTTGGACTATTCGGCGATCTGGGTTGAGCTCGCCGAGTGGTTCAACGATTCACCTAAAGACCCATGGATCGCCTTTTTATCCTTCATATTTGAGATTTTTGTTTTGTAACTTTCAGCAATACGCCTGAGTTTGCCGAGTTCACTCGGTGACTAACCGAAAGCCCCTTCTAATCGCCCTTCTGCGCCTCTATTTTTAGAAAATATTCTGTAACATTCGGCGAGCTACTGCCAGTTCGTCGAATGGTGTCGGCGATCCGCCGAAAAGCCTGGGACATCGCCGACTTGTGCTGACTTCTGAAGAATTTGAGTCTGGAACATTCGGTAAGACAGACTTGGCTCGCCAAATGGGTTCGTTGACTCGCCAAACGGTTCAGTGACTTGCCGAAGGGTTCAGCGACTCACCGAACGGTTCAGCGAGTTTTACTGCAACTGTTACACTTTGATATTTTTTGAACTAAGGCTAACATATTCGCCTTTGTTTTGCAGGTATGGCTAGACCAAAGTACCAGGGAGAAATCAACCACCCCGAAATCAAGCAAGAGGCATAGTGATAAATGAGGGGGTTGCATCCTCCCAAAATGCACCGAAGAAACTTCCTCCGACTGGGGGAAAGGGTAAAGGAAAGGGGATAGTTGTGCCCACATGAGCGGAGGAGAGCTTCGACAGCGAGGGCATCTATGCCACTCACCTCAATACCTTTGGTAGTGAGGACCACTCATGTGACAGTTCACCAACTTCCGCATCTGAGTCGGAAGATGATCAGTTTCTCCAGGCTAGGAGAGAGGAGCTACGCTCCAAGGCGATGCATGATCCAGCTCGGATCTCGGTGCCTCCTACGCCTCCTCAACCCCCAGCATAAATAGTGGAGCAGGCACCACCAGCTCAGGTTCCTCCTCCCCGGTCACTGAACATATAAAAGGCCGAGGGTTTGAGGATGATTCTAGAAGAGAAGAAATTATCTATAGACGGAGTTTTAGACAGGTACCCGAAGGTGTGGAACACCATAAAGTTCCAAAAATTCAAGATCTTCACGAAGCCCTGGAGCCCTTACATTCCTACTTGGGTCCGAGAATTTTATGCTGAGTACGGGAAGTTGGTTCCCAAAGGAAAGAAGAAGGCTAGTGCATTTAAACCGGTTGACTATGTGGTAGTGCGGGGCCAGAAGGTGAAGTGCAGTAGCACCGAGATCAACGATGAACTTCATGCACTACTATATTGACAAAATCCAGAAGAAGACACACGATGATTTGAAGGTTTGGTTAGCGCCACTGATTTCTGACACCACGCCATGGTGGATTGAGGCTGGTGTTCCTATTGAAAAGAAGGACCTGAACCTGGCTGCACGATATTGGTCCGGGTTCATTAGCAGCACACTTATGCCTTCACAAAATGAGTCTATACTTCGGCACCCGAAAGCTGCTTGTTTGGGCTGTATCATGGACAGGGATAAGCTTAATCTAGGTCTACTCATCAAGCAGGAGATGGCCATGAGGGCCAAGAATATTCAGACCTCTCTCCCCTTTCCTGTTTTGATTACTGAGTTGTGCAGGTGGGTCAGTGTTCCGGTGATTGCCAAGATGGATGTGGAAGTGACTCCCACTTCCTCTACTGACATTCGGTGGATAGAGGCTGAGTACTTGAGGGATAAGGCTTATAGGAGGAGAGCTGCACCGGCGGACACGTCTCCGGTAGTTGATGTTGAGATGTTGCCGACAGAGGCAATACTTCCCCTTCAGTCCAGTAAGCCTACAGGTACTCCCGGTACCTCTACTTCTGCCCCTCCTGGTTTGTTTACTATCCCATCTCCTACTAGTTCTGCTGTTTCTGCTGCTTTTTCCCAACCCCTTATCACCCGGGCCATGATGTACAAAATGGGTCATCTAGCCTAGTCTGCTGATGTGCGTGCCTCCCGGGTAGAGGTCGTTGTGCCTGGGTTGATTGAGCTGGCGATTGTTGCTACTTTGGCCCCGATTAGGGCTGAGTTGAGAGAGCACGGGGATTTGATAGATGCCCACAGATTAGCACTGGATGCCCTAACTATGAAGGTAGAGGCTTGTGAGAAAGGCTGGAGTGCTGCTAAGGATGTGACGGCCTTGAAGGTCTATATTGTTGGGCTGAGGAACGATGTGGATGAGCTGAAGTCCACCAATCTATCTATGTTATTCGGTACGGTAGAGATCCCCGAGGTTACCAATGCAGATTTCCCAACCAGTTCCGAGATTCCTCCGACTACTACGACCAGAGATGTTGCTATGAATGAGGTTGATGCTGAGTCTGAGGCTGAGGAGGAGCTGGGCATTCGTGAGGTAGCTGTATATAGAGATTTGGAGGATCTTGAGGGATCTATGGTTCAGACAGCGGTGGCGGCTTCTTTGAGAGATACCTCGATGGTGGGCTCCAGTGGAGCAAAGGATGATTTAGAGCCAGGCACTGATGCCTCGACAAATGGAGTCACAGACATGCAGAGTTCACCCCAGGCTTAGCCTGGCAGGATGATTCTTTTGACTCCTTTTCTGTTATTATATAGACTGGTTCTACTATTTTTGCGCATTTGAGGACAATTGCTAGATTAGTTTGGCGGGGTGAGGTATTTCCATACCTACCTCTTTTTGGCTATTTTCTGGATATTCTATATTTTGTGTGACTGTTTTGAACGCTGGTTTTGGTTAATATATATATTGGTTTTGATCCATTATGTTGGTACCTAATGTGAATGTTGGTTTTGAACCAATTTTAAAAATTGCTACCTCTTGATGTGTTTAAATGTGGTTGTTCTCTTGTAAATTCGAGTGTCGGTTGTGAGTAATACCGATTACTTAAATAGTGCTCTCGATTGAACGATATGAGTGTACGGCTCCGATGAGGCAAATTGAGTTGCATAAGTCATATGTGAACTCCTAGCATCTCATTGTGACTAGCCGTTGTTGAGTTAATCTCTTGTGATGAACGTTGCACGCGAGCAGAAAAATTGTAGAGTCTTGTTTGATGATTGTGTTGAATGTCATGTGTGGTGAGATTTTCTTGAAATATGTGCTTGGTAATACCTAGAACTTGTCTCGTTAGTTCAATTGACTAATGTAAGCGAATGATAGAGATGATCTTAGGCAAAATTGTGAAGAGTGAACCAAAATTGCTATCATACCTCTTTGTGACCACCTTGTGAGAGTGTGAACCTAGTGATGTGAGGCCAAAATACATATTTTTAATCATTATTTGCCTCACATTTATTATTTATATTTGTCCTTTTTTAGCATAGATTTTATGGATTGTGCTTAATAGTATATTTTATTTGTAGGATTAAATTGGCGTGAAGATGAAGAAATTTGGAGCTAAAATGAATTAAATATGGAAAGTTGAAGAAGGAAATAAAGCAGACAGCTTAATGGATTAAATTTAATATAATACATATGAAAGTGCATCAAAGAGAAATTAAATTGAAATTGGTGCATCTGCCACGTGTCACAAAGTGAGAGCATCAACCATCATTGAAGGCGGCGGACGAAGCAGTGTTTCAAACGGAATCCAATTCCGTTTGATTTTGGGTTTCCAATTTATTTTGGACTCAGTTATTTTAATTAGGGTTTCCTACATCTATAAATAGTCCATAAGAATAATTATTAAAGGAGGAGGACACAATGTAGAAAATAACTTTTGATCTAGGGTTTTATCTTTTCTTATCTTTTATTTATTTTACATCTTTTATTTGAATTATTCGTTGTAATTGATCTATGTCTATGTGGAGTTAAGCTTCTCGTTCTTGAATTATATTTACTTACAAAATGATTGTTTAGTGATTTTGATTCGGCATAATTGTTTATCATATTAGTTGTTCTTATATTCTTGTGATTACTATTTTGATGCTTGGCCACCATTAGAATAAATTTATTATCTTCTTTTGAACTAGGGAGAGGAATAGAGGAATAGAACGTGGAATATAAGGATCATGATCTTTTCTTGCATATCACTTGAATTGATTTGTGTGTAGGATATGGATATACCTAGGTGTCTTGCTTGGCTCAAATACGGAAAGATAATGTAATGCTCCATAGTTGGTTCAGTCTATCCCCGCTCAACGATGTAGTTAGGCTGTCAATTGTGGTAGACGGTTAGATGTCGGGAGATCATGACTATATTATCAACCCCGTGAATCAACAACTAGATAATCAAATAAGTTGATGAAATTGATGTTAAACATGATTGTTAGTTAAATCATAATCCTAGATCGATTCATTCATTGATTGTGTAAACATCTATCTTTTCTTAGTTAATTGCTTTTTAGTTATTTTATCTTTATTTTTAGTTTAGTTAATATATATTCATCTTTTGAAATCCTCCATTGAATAAATAAATAGAATTAGTATAACTTAGTAAATAGTTAATTGACAAGTCTTTTGGGTTCGATAATCTAGTTCTTTTAGGGTTACAATATTACTTGTACGACCACGTACACTTGCGTGTGCAATTGGAAGCAACACCTCGCTTGGCACCATTTGAGCCTATCCTTTTTCTTTGGATGAAACATGAATAACTTTGACCTCTTTGTCCCATCACCTATAACCTTCATGAAGCATTGATTTATTTGAATAGCCAACTTAGGCCAAAAGCCTAAGTTGGGGGTGTGGTGAAAAAGAAGGAAAGTCAAGAAGTGTGAAAATCAGCCCTTGAAGAACATGTCGAAAAATATGGAACCCCTCCATATATAAAAAAATGAATGAAAGAAGAAAAAGACAGAAAAAGAAAAGAAGTGCTGAAATAAAGTTTGTGAAATGAACAAAAGAAATAGGGTGTCCAAGGAATCATACTTGAAAGATCATAGGGTGGAATATCAACGCCAAAAAGAGTGAAAGAAAAGGAGGTAAATTGAAGTGCAGGCCATGCTTCATGAAGGTAGAAGTCACTAAACCTAAATGATCATACCTTTAACCTCAGCCTCATTACAAGCCTTAAAAGACCTTTGTGATCTTGAGTGAGCTGAAAATGATATTGATTAAAAAATAAAGGGAAGCCTATGGGTAGAGTCATGCATGTGTTTATCTTTGGGAGCGTGAGAGTTGCTTTTGATTCCAAAAGTTTAAATTGTCGATGGGTCTTATGTGAGCATGGAATCATTCTTGGTATGAGGGCATTTGAATGCTTTTGTTGAGCTTGAGCTTGCATTTGAAGCAAGCATTGTGAGCTTGAGTTCTATTTGATGATGGTTAGTCACAGTTTGAAACTTATAGTGCACAATTGAACATTGCATAAGTAGTTTGAACCTCTTGTGTGCATTTGTGTTGAGTCTTGAGTAGCACTGTTTGTAGACATCCTTATGAACTGATTGATCTTGTGTTTTACTTGAGGACAAGCAAAAGTTTAAGTTGGGGGTGTTGATGAGTCTGAGATTTTGCCTTATTTAAGGCTTGTTATCCATAGGATTAGTGTCCTCGATGCCTATTTTGTGCTCTAAACTGATGTTTAAATGCTAATTTACATATATAAAGGCAAAAGAGCAAGGCAAGGACATTACCGGGCAAAAAGGAACGGAAAAGATGAAAATGGCAGAAGATAATGAAAGTTGACAATCGCCAAAGCCACTAGGCGACTCGCTGAGTGGCACCTCAGCTCGCAAAATATTCCAGACTGCCAGCCCTGGGGAAAATCCAACTTGGCGATGAAGTTGGACCTTCGGCGAACCGCCGAATGGATCGGCGACAAAGAATTTGATCGCCTAAAGTTACAGGGTCTGAAAGATGAAGAGTTAAGGCAATCTGGCGATGGAGAAGAGCAATTGCCGAATCACCGACTTGATAGGCGAGGCTCGACTAACTCCGCCGAGTTACCCCGAAGGCTAAAATCTGGGAACGTATAAATTGATTTTCAAAAGGAGAAAATGAAAATCCTGCCATTATTAGACTCCGAGTTTTTTATTGAAACATTGATTTCTTAGTTTTTTAAGAGCTTTCTAGTACATTTCTAAGTGGGCTTTGGATTCGAAGCTGAATTGGAGCATTGTAAAGATTTGGATATTACTACCCAGCTTATGGAGAACATAGTTGTTATTAATTTCTTACTTTTTATGATGTGTGGCTAAAACCCCCATTCTTGAGGGTGTGATTATGTGATTAATTATCTTAATTAGCTTATGGGTGTTATTAAATACTGATTTAATTTCTGTTTTGAAGTGGGTTCAATTGGTAATTGAGTTTTAACTCATGAATTGTAGTTGCAAATGCAGTGTCTAGTATTCTATGCTTGCTTGAGAAAGAGGTTTTAGAATTATGGTTATTGATTGATGATTGTAGTGATTGGGTTGTTATGGGTTTACCTCGAGAGAGTGAATCTTAATTCGATCCTACCTATCTAGCTCGAGAGAGTAGATAAATAGAGGTTTTGGGCTGTTTATAGTATGATGCTTGTTAAGGTTCAAGAGAACTCACTTGATTCGTGATAGTTGATCGTGAGATGACTATTACATCTAAAGTCTAGCCTACCCACTAAGATTCAGCAACTTTCAGTAATTAGTAAACACCCGTATAGAGAAATTGGCGATTAATCGATCACATCCCCAAGTATCCGTTTCTACTTGATTACTCCCCTGTTTTTAGTAGTCGTTAAGTGACAAACCTTATCCCCCCATTTGACACTAGTTGTCAATCCCTTTGATTTACTTTAATGGTTAGGATAATTTCTATTCCTACAACCGTTTAGAACACGTTGATAACTTTGTAACTGAATTCTCTAATGTACCACACCATGTGGGTTCGACCCAACTCGTCGTTAGGCTTATGCTAGATTGTGACCGCCTACACTTAGTATTGGATGAAGTGTAATTGAGCGTTTATCAATAAGGAAGCAGCAATCGCCCTCTCAATCAGCCCAGGTACAACAGCCTCTACCCGGAGGCACAAACATCAGCAGACTGGGCCAGGTGGCCCATCTTATACAACATGGCCTGGGTCAACGGGGGTCGGGAAGAAGCAGCAGCAGTAGGAGGAAGAGTAGTAGTAGAACCAGAAGGGACAAAAGTGGAAGTTCTAGGGGTACCTGTAGGCTCACTGGCCTGAGTAGGAAGGATTGCCTCTGTCGGCAACATCTCCACATCAACTACCGGGGAAGCATCCACCGGTGCAGCTCTCCTCCTCTCAGCCTCATCTCTCGTGTACTCGGCCTCTATCCTACGGATGTCAGTTGAAGAAGTGGGTGTAACTTCAACATCTGTCTTTGCAATGAAAGGCACTCGGGCACGCCTGCACAGCTCCGTAATCAGGACTGGAAATTGGAGAGAGGTCTGGCTCTGCTTGGACCTCATGGCCATATCCTGCTCGATGATCAGATCGAGGTTCAGTTTCTCCCGGTCCAATATACAGCCCAACAAAGCAGCCTTCGGATGCCGGAGTATCGACTCATTCTGTGATGGCATCAATGTGCTGCTTATGAACCCGAACCAATATCTGGCAGCCATCTTCAGATCCTTCTTATCAATTGGAACACTCGCCTCAATCCATGGCGGTGTAATGTCTGAGATCAATGGTGCCAACCAACCCTTCAAGTCGTCGAGGGTCTTCTTCTGTATCTGATCCACCAAGAAGTGGATCACATTCGTCGTACAGCCAATCACCTCATTGGTATCGGTGTTGCTGCATTTTACCTTTCTGCCCCACACCATCACATGATCTATCGGCTTGAATGAGCTGGCCTTTTTCTTCCCTTTAGGCACCAGTTTCCCATATTCAGCATAAAATTCCCGGACCCAGGAAGGAATGTAGGAGCCTCGGGGCATGGTGAAGATTTCGAACTGGTGGAACTTGATAGTGTTCCACACCTTTGGGTACCGGTCTACTACTCCGTCAGTAGACAATCGCTTCTCCTCTAAAATGGTCCTCAAACCCTCGGTCGTCAGTCTGTTCAATGACCAGGGTGGGGGGTGCCTGAACTTGTGGCACCGGAGGTACCTTCTCTACAATTTGAGCTGGAGGTGGAGGAGGAGTAGGCGGCACTGGGATCCTGGCTGGATCATTCAAAGATTTGGAGCATAGCTCCGCTCTCCTAATTTGGAGAGTCTGCTCATCCTCCGGTTCAGACACAGAGGTCAGCGATCTATCACCTGAGTTTCCCTCACTGTCTGAAGAATTGAGGTGGGTGGCATAGATGCCCATACTATCAGATCTCTCCTCCGTTGGCGTTGGAATCACGGGCCCCTTCCCTTTTCCTTTCCCCCCTTTTGACAAAAGTTTGGCCTGTGTAGTTTGGGAGCGTGCATCACCCTCATTGATAACAATGCCCCGTGCACGCTTTCGGGGCGGTTGATTTCTTCCAAGTACCTTTGGTCTAGACATACCTGCAACACAACATCGAATAAATCAATACGTTAGAAACAGTTCGAAAAATTATCATTTGAAAAATATGCAGGAAAGCTCACCGACTCAATCGGCGAGTCGCGAAACCCATTCGGCGAACCAGATCAGGCTCGCCGAATGTTCTATACCAATTTTTTTTAGAATTCAACACAGTTCGGCGATGTCTAGGGCCTTTCGGTGAATCGCCGACACCTTTCAGTGAAATAGAATTGATTCACCGAAAGTTACAGAACAATTTCTAAAATTATGGGGCGCAGAGGGCGATCTAACAGGATATTCAGCGAGTCACCAAGTGAAATCGGCGAGCTCATGCGTATCGCCGAATGTTACAGAACCATTTCAATAATTTTGGAGGATAAAAAGGCGATCCAGGGGTCGTTGGGCGAACCGACGAACCATTCGGCTAGCTCGACTAAGCTCGCCGAAATGTCCTTCGTGCCAGATTTTGACCCTTACCTTCAATCTCTAACCCGCAGCCCACGAGAATAAAATTAACCACCGATTCTATGCAATTAAGCCCATACCCATATCATTAATGACTTTAGGGTACTCAGACTTCCCCCGATTTGTCCAAAACTGACCAATCAACGTCTTTTGCCCTTAAGAATGACGTCACCCGCTCTATCATTGGGCAAAATCAGTCAATCGGTGCAATTGGGGTTACTGAGACTTCACCCACGCCAGACCCAACAATTTTAACAACACTGCCCACACTTTTAATCAGACAAACTCATGGGATTCGACAGTTATAGGCCAATCATAATCATGAACACGAGATAACATAGGCACACACTAACAACACGCATTCAAACACCAAATACTATGCAAATAAATTGACATGACAACTATCATGCATTTGACTACACAAATATTTAAAGGCGGGGTTCGGATAACCAACCTCAATAGTAGACAATTTAACGCTAGGCTAACAATTCAATGCAACAATGCGCAAAATCTCCCCCCGAGCAATTGATCCCACACAAAAATTCAAGAAAAGCAAGTACAGAAATATAAAATGCGGTTGTGAGAGTGAAAAGGTCAAAAAATATGAAATGAAGGATGTTTTTGAATTTAAAAATGGTTCATCCCTTTATGACCCTTCACGTAGCGCGCCAGTCGGTGACGTTCACTTATGTCGCCGACTATGCGGTGATGCGCCGAATGGCTCTTTTATCCACCGAAGTTTATAGAACCTCCAGCCATTTTGTTGGTCCAAAAGGCAATCCAAATCAGGCTCGCCAACCTGTTCGGTGAGTCACCGATTGGTGCCTGGGCTTGCCTAATTGCTCCTTTTCCCAAAATTTCAAATTTTCAACCTGCACATTCAACACCCGTTATTCAAACAACAATATTAAAAGCTCAAAAACTTGGGTTGCCCCCAAGAAATGCCTTATTTAACGTCGTGTCACGACGAGGATACTTATTCAAGATTCATTCTTTGGGTTAACCAAGGTATCACTTGGTAGACCCCCTTTTTGCCTCGGGTTTAGATGGGATGATATTTGTCCCATATGCGTTTCCAGTTGCTTAATGGACACCGAGTGAGAAGTAACCGTGTGGTTCAGAGTTGAGACGTCCTCCTTCATTTCTTTGAGTACTTTGTCTGACCCTTCCACTTTATTGATAATGCGTGCAAGCATATCTTCAGTGCGGAAATTTAACGAGTCAGCCCTTTACTCTTTTGGCTTTTGACGCTCGTGGGGTGGTACATACATCTCTTTGTCACCGTCTCGCTCCCTCCAGTTTGTACCATGGTCACACCACTCCTTATCACGGTCCTTCCAACCTTCATCACGCTCTTTATTCCAACCTTGGTTCCTGCCTGGCCTTGGATAAATTTGGCTGAAATCTTCTCCCTAATTTGCTAGAAAGTGTACTTTTTCATTGTACAAAGCTTCAAAGTGCGCATCATCAGGGTTTACTCCGCTAACTCCAACTGCGTTCACGGCCTTAGAACCACTACCCATGACATGTTTTGACAAAAGATCCATTTGGGTCATCATTTTAGCCATGTTTTCATCCCGCTCTTGGTCTTTTTCTATTTGTTCATTTGTCATCCTGGAAGTCAAAGGAGACACTTGATCTTCCCTAGTGTATCAAGCACGGTTTATCTTCTTCATCCCATCAAGAAGAGTTGACTCTATTTCAAAAGGTTGATGCATAATTCCTCATTGGACAAGTTGATCAGCCACACCCTTGTTGACTAAATCTATACTTCGGTAGAAATGTTGTAACAACACGTTGTTCGGGAGTCCATGAGTTGGACATTGGAGCAGCAACTTCTGGAACCGTAACCAAGTCTCATTAATTGGTTCACCATCCAATCATTTGAAACCTTGAATATTATCTCTCAATGCCATCATCCTCGAAGGAGGGAAAACTATTATGTAGAACACCTCAGTAAGCTCATCCCAAGATGTAATCGAGTTCCTTGGTAGGTCAGCTTACCACTTTGTTGCCTCCCCCATCAAAGAAAAAGGGAACAACCGAAGTCGGACTGACTCTTGTGAGATGTTTTTGAACGAAAATGGACCACACACGTCCACAAAGTTCCGAATATATATGGTCATGGGGATCCTCATGAGCCAGCCCTCCGAATAAACCTTTCATTTGCAATAGCTGCAACATCGTGCTAGTCACATGGAAGACCGCACTTCCCATGACCGGAGGCAGCCGGATAGCACCCACACTACCCAATTGAGATTTATTGACATCGTTCAAGTTACCGATGTCATCATGATGTCCAAGTTGGAAAGCGTTGCTACCATTTACACTCATCTCGTCACATGTTCAAGAGCAGCCAACAACACAAAACAAAGTAAGTCGATTCAACTACAACCAAGATTAGATCACAACTAAACTTCACTAAAAGAATTCTAAACACCACTCCCCAGCAGCGGCACCATTTTTTATAATGCTCAACTACACTTCATCTAATTCTAACTGTAGGCGATCACAATCTAGTATAAACCCAACGAAGAATTGGGTCGATCCCACAGGGAGTGATACGGTAAATAATTCAATTAGGAAGTGAAAGACGTGTTCTAATCGATTGTAGGAATATAATTTATCAAAAAAATTAAAGTAAATTATAGGGGTTGACAACTAGTGTCAAATGGGGGGGGGTTGGAATTGTCAATTAACAACTACGAAAATAGGGGAGTATTCAAGTAGAGAGGCATCCTTGGGGATGTGATCAATTAATTGCCAATTTCTCTATACGGGTGGTTACTAATTACTGAAAATCGTTGAACCTTAGTGGGTAGGCTAGACTTTAGATGTAATAGCCATCTCTCGATCAACTATCACGATTCAAGCGAGTTCTCTCGAACCTTGATAAGCATAACAATTATGAACAACCCAAAACCTTAATTAATCTACTCTCTCGAGCTAGATTGGTAGGATCAAATTTAAGATTCACTTTTTCAAGATGAACCCACAATAACCCAATCACTATAATCATCAATTAATAAACTTAATTCTAAAACCTCTTTCTCAAGCAAACATAGAATACTAGACTAGAACTGCATTTGCAACTACAATTCATGAATTAAAACTCAGTTATCAATCGAACCCACTTCAAATCAACAATTAAAGCAGTAATTACTAACACCCATAAGCTAATTAAGACAATTAATCACATAATCACACCCTCAAGAATGGGAGTTTTAGCCACACATTATAAAAAATAGGAAAATATTACCAACTATGTTCTCCATCAGTTGGGTAACAAAATTTGAGTTTTCACAATGCTTCAAATCAACTAAATATCAAAACCCAACTTAAAATTCTACTCAAAAACTCTAAGAACAGTGTTTGAGATAAAAAAAAAACTCACAGTAAGAACTCTCAAACACTCAGAATAGTTGCTCAAAATTTCGGAACTCTCGAAACTCTTTTAAAATTTTGCATTTATACTCTTCCAGATTTTCAACTTTTGGACCGATCGGCAGAATGAGTCGAGCATCACCGACCAGGTCGGTGATGCACCAAGTGTCCCTCTCCATCGATGTCTTGACTTGCTTCTTCACCATTCAAATCCTATAACTTTAGGCGATCAGGATCCTTGTCGTCAATCCATTCGGCGGTTCGCCGAAGGTCCATTTCCATCGCTGAGTTGGATTTTCCCTAGGGCTGGCATGCTGTAACCTTTGGCGAGATGAAGTACCACTCGGCAAGTCGCCGAGTGGACTTGGCGATTGTCAGCTTTCCTTATCTTTAACTTTTTCAGCTTTTCCACTCTTTTTAGCCCGGTAATGTCCTTGCCTTGCTCTTTTGCCTTTATAGCTACAAATTAGCATTTAAACATCAGTTTTGAGCATAAAATAGGCATCGAGGACACTAATACTATGAATAATAAGCCCTAAATGAGTTGAAATTCCAGACTCATCACTCACCCACATTAGGAACACATAAGCGACCCTGGTAACGAAGCACACCATCTCCCCCTTGGGAGAAAACCTCAACTTTCTGCTAATGAACTGCACCTTTCAACTGAAGTAATATAGGATCACTGTCCTATATTTCCTTAACCTCCACTACCAATGAATATTCTGATCCATTCTGAAATATCACACCACCATCTGATGTGTCCATAAGGCAAACTCCTAAGCAAGCAAGCTGGTGAACATCTTTGGCTAACTATTTATTTTCTTCCTCAACATGTGCAACACTACCCATAGACAGTCTGTTGAGAGCATCAACCACTACATTGGCCTTACCCGGATGGTAAAGCACATTCATGTCACAGTCTTTGAGAAATTCAATCCATCTCCTCTGACGAAGATTCAACTCTTTCTGGGTGAAAAGATACTGGAGGCTCTTATGATCTATGAACACATTAACATGAACACCATACAAGTAATTTCTTCAAATATATAGGGCAAATACTACGGCTGCACGTTCGAGGTCATGAGTCCGGTAATTCTTCTTGTGGACCTTAAGTTGTATAGAAGAATAAGCTATGACCTTACCTCGCTGCATCAACACACAACCTAGGCCGACCCTGGATGCATCACAATAAATCTCATAACCTTCTGTACCATCTGGTAGAGTCAAGACAAGAGCTTTAGTCAACCTAGTCTTCAGTTCTGAGAAGCTTTTCTCACACTCATGTGACCACTGAAATTTGACCTTCTCCTAAATCAACTTGGTCAATAGGGAAGCTATGGATGAAGATCCTTCAACAAACCTCCTATAATAACCGGTCAAACCCAAGAAACTTCTGATATCTATTGGAGAGATGGGTCTAGGCCAGTATTTAATTGCCTCAATTTTCTGAGAATCTACTCAGATTTCTTTGTTGGATACCACATGACCAAGGAAAGTGACTAATTGTAACCAAAATTCACATTTACTGAACTTAGCGAATAACTGGCGATCTTTGAGGGTTGTCAAAACAACTTTCAGATGAGTCGCATGCTCTTCCTCACTTTGAGAACAAATGAGGTTATCATCAATAAAGACGATGACGAATAAGTCCAAATATTGTTTTAACACCATGTTCATTAAGTCCATGAAAGCTGCAAGAGAATTTGTTAGTCCAAAAGACATAACTACAAATTCATAGTGACCATACCGAGTCCTGAAGGTTGTCTTCGGGATGTCACTACCTCTGGCTCTGAGCTGATGATAGCCGGATCTGAGGTCTATCTTAGAAAAGCAACTAGCACACCGAAGTTGATCGAACAAGTCATCAATCCTGGGGATGGGATACTTATTCTTGATTGTGACTTTGTTCAACTGATGATAGTCAATGCACATCCTGAGAGAACCGTCTTTTTTGCGCACAAACAACACTGGAGCACCCCATGGAGAGATGTTGGGTCTGATGAAGCCTTTATCTAGAAGTTCTTTCAATTCCTTTAGCTCAGCTGGAGCCATTATGTAAGGAGGAATCGAAATGGGCTGGGAATCTAGAAGGAGATCTATTCTGAAGTCGATTTCCCTTTCGGGAGGAACTCTGGGAAGATCTTCTGTAAACACTTTTGGAAACTCATTTACTACTGGGACTGACTCAAGAGTTGGGGTTTCAGAGTTTGAATCCTTAACCCGAATGAGATGATAGACATACCCTTTGGAGATCATCTTCCTGCCTTAAGGTAAGAGATAAATCAACTTATAGGCACTGAGCTACTACCCTTCCACTCTAAGACTGGCTTGTTTGGAAACTGAAACCGAATGATTCTAGTTCTACAATCGACTGAGGCATAACAGGAATGTAACCAATCCATGCCTAGATTGATATCAAAATCTACCATTTCTAGCTATACAAGGTCTGCTGAGGTGACTTTTTGAGAAACTGTGACAGGGCAATTTCTGTATACCTGTCTAGGTATAACTCGGTCACCAACTGGAGTAGAGACTGAGAAGGGTTCTGAGAGAGTTTCTTGACTGACACCGAAGTTTACTGCTATATAGGGAGTTACAAAAGAAAGTGTAGCCCCTAGATCTAACAATGCATAAACATCTAAATGAAAGACTCTCAACGTACCAGTGACCACATCAGGAGAATCTTCTTGGTCCTGGCGAGCGTGAAGAGCATACAACCTATTTTGGCGCTGACCACCACCTGTACCAGACGAAGCACCCTGCTGAGTGGGGTGACCTATTGGCACTACTGAAGTAGTAGCCTAAGTCTTATTACCTCATTGTCCTTGCCTAGCAGAAGGGCAGTCCTTCAACCTATGACCAGACTAACCACACCCAAAACACCCCTCTCTACCAGCAAGACACTCACCCGGATGGTTCTTACCAAACTTTGGGCAAGTTGGAAAAGTCTGATTACCTGAAACACTCCCCTGTGACTTAGAGCCTGATGCCCTACCTTTATGATCCTGTCGAAACCTGGGGGACGGAGCACTAACTGATGAGGGTGTTGGGGCTGTAGACCTATGCTGAACCTGTGAGCAATTTCCACCGCCCGACCTCTGCTGAGAGTATTCATAATTCCCTGTCCTAGCCTTCTTGTTGTCCTAACCATTTCTCTAAGCTTATCTCCCTCAACCTGCTGAGCATGAGTCATGAGTTTGGAGATATCCATATCCCCTAACAGCATAGCATTCCTGCACTCGGTCTTTACCAGATCGGATACTCCAAACAAAAACTTGTGGGCCCTCGAATCAGCAACCATATGTGGAGCATACCTAGAGAGATGAGTGAACTTTAGCCCATATTCTTGGACTGACATTGAACCCTGCTTCAAGTTCATAAACTCCTGAGCTTTGGCCTCCCTCAACTCTCTCGGGAAGAACCTATCCATAAAAGCTCCAGTAAAACAATCCCATGTCACAGGAGTTGCATTCTCACCCCTGCTCTCCTTCCACTGTGTGAACCAAATATGAGCAACATCCTTGAGTTGATAAGATGCTAGCTCAACAGTCTCAATACCAGTCACTTGCATTACTTCAAGAATCTTCTTAACCTCATCAATGAAGTTATGTGGGTCCTCACCAACCTTTGACCCTAGAAATTTCAGAGTATCACCTTTTTTCGCCTTTCAAGCATTCAATTTTTCTTCTTGTAATGTCGCCTTCGGTGATGGTCTACATGTTCGTCTTTCTCATTCGGCGAGTCTCCTTTTCGTTTAAAGTACACCGACATACCTCAATTGATTCAGGTGTTGTGCACTGTCAATTCGGGTGAGGTCATACTCATTGGGCGATCCGCCCTTCTTGCTAGGCGATCAACAATATGGAGTTTACACTTCTTTTCATATTTTTGGTCATTCTCCCAAACATTCATCCTTTACTTGTCCTTTAGCCTTCGTAGCTGCAAATAATCAAAATATCATTAGAATAGACATAATTAGGCATTGAGGATACTAATTATTGAGCTAAATAAGCCTCAAATGAGTGTAAATCTACCACTCATCAATTGTCTTGACTAAAGAGGTACAAGAGCTTCTAAGAGAATGAAAATTATTATAACAAGACACAACTTCCATCATAAGGAAGGATGAGTAGAAGCTTTTGAAAATCATCATCATCTTCACCAAAAAAATCATTGAACCTATAATCAGACTATGGTAAGTGGCATAGAAAAAGTAGTATTAGTACAAACAACACGTACTGTAGGCATTTGGTCATCAAAAATAAACCTCATAATATCATGCAAATATTATAAAGAGACATGCAAATTGAAGATATATAACTCCGATCCTTTAACTGTTTCCCTTAATACCAAGTAATACCAATTCTTAACCCAAAGACTCTTTGCCAAGTGTTCCTACCCCCTTCTGCTGCCAACTCTATCATTGAAAGCCATTTCCCTCTCCTATCATGTCATAACCTTATCCCTTTATCACATAAAAATTTTCGAACCTGTCCATTCTACCAACACTAGAATCATCTCATCTAATCATTCTTGAATTCAGATTTATCAACTGACTGTATCAACCAGTCCATCGCCTCATCCCAATATTCACAACCAATACCCTGGCCCTTAGTTCCTAGTCAATTTAGTGGATGACCTGCAAAACTCTTACTTATTCCATTTGATTTGACCCAATACATAATTTAACACACCCCAAGTAACTCGGACCATTCAAGGATCTCCAAGATACCATCTATGATGTTTACATGCAATTTTGTTCTTCACAAGAACCACACCAGCATTAAACCACACCAATCTGGTTACTCACAGACCTCGTGTGACAGAAACATCATAATGAACAAATTCGGTCCACTCATGGAACACATACAAAAGAATAATGAAACATGTATCATGCATGGTACCAAACCTAACTAATATATATTTCATACTAGGCGTGGTATCTGAGCAAGCTGATATTATGTACCAGATGTGGTATCCGAGTCAATCGTAAAAATATATCAGGCATGGTACTCGAGCTTTAACACTTCGAAAATTAGAAAGTTGAATTGGAAAGAAAAGGTTTCATTTTTAGCTACTGCCTCAGACCCACGAGACCTATCTACGATTCGTAGAAGCATCTAGGGGTCGTAGATGGCATGCGTAGAAACTGAGTTGAGATTTGGGAAAATTCAAGTTTCTGAAGTTGGATCTACGGTTGACAGGGACGAGGTGTAGAATGTACTACGGGTTGTAGGAAGTGTCTTTAGGATTGATCAAGACTTAGAGAAATTTTGGACTTAGGGTTGAGGACTACGGATGGGGTCTACAGAGCGTAGAATGGGCGACGGTCCATAGAAAGGGTTTCGTGAAAAGTAGGCCATGTTTTCGGTCTTAGTAACTTGACCTACGGTTGACCAGTAAGATCCGTAAAAAGTTCTACAGTTCGTAGGTCCAAACCGTAGGGTCATCCAACAATTTTTAATTAGGGGTCTTTTGGTCTTTTCCTATCTACCCAACCCCTAAACTGTCACGACTCAAAGTATACCCTAGGTGTAACATGATGTATAGAATCCCGAAAGGCCCTACAAAAGCCACATAGCATACATCATACAAGATAAAAGAAATAAAGATTTCAAAAGTAGTATTTTATATCATAAAAGGGTTTTATAAGTGGAAGTCTAACATAGTCTCAACAAGCCATCTAAGCATCAAACAAAGTAGTTGGGACGTAACCCATACACTACATACATCATCCGAAAACCAGAAAGACATAAAGCAAGTAAAAATATTTCGGTCCTCAAAACATGAGGACTCACCAACTCTTGAATTTGGTAGAATGATCAACTATCCACGAGTGTGAAAGTTGGGAGCGTCGAACCCTACATTAATGAGACAATGTAGGCACAAGTAAAGATTAGTACATGAAATGTACTAAGTATGGGGCAGTATGCATAAATAGACGTGATGACATGAATGGCTTAAACATGTAATGCATGACCAACATTTGAATATTCAAAGGCTTAAAGAAGCATTCAATGCATTTAAAATAAGAGACATAAGAAAGCTTTGAAGAAACATGTTCATTTTTTCTGAGATATTAGGTTTAACCAACAATAAGACCATGGGAGCTATATCATGAAATTCGGTATATCCCTCATGCCGAAAGAAAGGGATTCTACTTGCAATAGGTGCTTTTGAATAAAGACGGGACAGGTCGATACAATTGCGTTTGACTAATCTTTTCTAAAAATGTTTTTGAGAGTTAAATTACGAAAAATGATAGTTATCAATGCACATTTAATATTAAAATTATTTTATATAGAGAAATTATTTGAATATCAATTATAAAATTTGTAATCAAAATTTATTTTTATTTAGTTTAAAGCACATATTACAAATTTTCAATTAATATTATACATAGATAAATCAAAGCAAATATTAAATACTGATATGATGATTTAAATATAATTAAAAATATCAACCCAAATAAATTAAAAAAATATTCCATAAATTAAAATAAAAAATTTATTATGTATAAATGAAGAATAAAGGTCTTATATGAAACTTTATTAAACTTATAAAATATGCTAATTAATTATTAAAAAAATAAACTTATTACTCATACATCCCTACCTTATATTTTAATTCTGCCTATACTTTCAAATAATTTACAATTCATATATTCACTCTAAATCAAATGGCGTTTTTAGCGCTGAGCGGTCAGCTCATTTTGTTAAGCACTGTAATACACTTCTATATTTATTATTATATTTTTTAAATATTATAAATACATGAAGCTGCTGGGCTTCGTCCCAATCCCTCGGACCCAGACCATATGCTTCCAAAATTGTATATTTGTTTTAAGTAATATTTTTAAAGTGGCATCTCCTTCTCCGTAAGCGATGACGCTAGCAGTTTCAACATTGTTGTTGTTTGGAGTTTGGACCATTTTCAGATTCCACTCTTACCTTTTTTTCTTTCATATATTGCTTCCTACTGGCTGCAGATGCTCATTTGCTCACTTCACTGTCTCAGTTGGAGAGGTATCAGTCTTTCTCTTGTTTGATTGATACTATTTAATGATCTCAATTTGAAGTTATTTACTTGAAAATTTGAATAACTTTTGGGGCTAAGGGCTTAAATGGTTAGTGTCTGTAAAGCCTATGTCAATGTCATGCTATTTAACTTCAAAGCAATCTCTCCCTTTCCCGCTTAGTGCATAAACCAATTATGAGTATGCATGTCTCCACTGTATCATCTAGAAACTTTATGTGCCATGTTAGCATCGGGTCCATGAGATATAGTGGGGATGAGTTGGAATGTGTAGTTGCCAGTTGAGATCAAGTTGAGGTGTCTACATGTGGACTCTCAAAGTTGGAGTTTCAGTGTCTGTTTATGTATTCTGTGTTCATTATAAATATTCAGTTTAACTGTCTGGTTTTGTTAGATCACTGAGTATTTAATTCTTCCTCTCATTATTAAATCATCTTCATATGGATGCCTTTGTTTCCATTTATGCTCATCTGGACTTTGGTCATTGTCTACTTTCTGTCTGTTAACTTTCTCATATTTTAGAAAGCTACAACTTTCTAGTCTTTCTGTCATAAGCATTGGTGCAATTTTCGTTGCTTGATTGCTCCACATCTAGCTAATGGCTGCGTATGTTTTTTCCCTAATTGCAGTAAATTTGGTACGTACATCTGTGAGCAGTTCTTGGTTGATTGAAAATGATGAAGGTTTGAATATGCACAGACCTTAGTGCACTCCAGAATATTTCATTGGCATACAGAGGACCACTATTTATAGCTAACCTCTACTTGCTTGGGATTGGGGCGTGTTGTTTTTGTTGTACAGTACAGTGGACCTCTAACGTGGTGAAATTTTGGTAGAGTAGTTACAGAAAATGATTTTCGATGCACTAGTTTGGTATTGCAAGCCGGTGGCAAATGGGATATGGGCCAAAGAAACTGACAGCGCTTTTGGTGCTTATACACCTTGTGCTATTGAATCAGCTGATTGCATATCTAATGTGGTTCTTTTTGTGCTGTGTGTGTATCGCTTATGGCTGGTCAGGATGGACCACAAAGTTCGCAGATTCCAGTTAAGGTCGAAATATTACAATTACATATTGATCCTCTTGGGAAGTTGTTGTGCTGCTGAGCCCTTGCTCAGATTGTTTATGGGCATTTCAATCTTCAATCTGGATGCAGAAACTGACCTTGCTCCTTTTGAGGTTCTATCTACTTCGTGTTATAATTTATCAGTTTTCTTATTTCTCCCATGCACTTCTGACATCAGCATTTCCTTTTGTTTATACGAAATTCATCTTGTTTTCATTCTCTTAGCGCATATCAAAAAAATAAAAAAATCTTACCAACCTGTTTATGTATCTGCAATTGCATGTACCTATCAGCAATGAAGAAACTTGCAGTTGGCATGTATAATCATGGCTCAAAATTATGCACCACTTTCCTTTCAAAGAAATTAAATCATCTTCATCGTTCATTTCTTAGGTATATGGTAGGTGAATTATTGTCCTACTGTGTAATTTAACTGTCTTCAATAATTTACTTTGAAGTACTTGTCCTAGTGATTCTTCAATTTCTTTTTGAATCGGAATCACCCCAAAGGACTAATAATGGAAATCAGAACTATATGAACTATGAACTAATCCACTATGTGTGAATCCTAGTGTAGTTGGAGTCGGATATATGAGTTCCTATTTATACTACTCTATTCGGTCCTTTTTAATTCCAAAGTGATAAAGTAATTTGTTTTCTAAAGCAAGTCAGGGTTCCTGAAGCTAAAGATTCTCTACATCTCATACCATTTGTCGGGTAGTTCACTTTGTGTACCAGATAGCTTCTGCATAGGTGACTGAATTTCTTATTCATCACACAGTAAACAGTGTCAATAAAGTCGCTATGATTCATTCAGTTCCATTATTGCATATTTGACCTCATAAAAAGGCATATGTGTAGTCGTTTGAAGTTCAACTTGCAATTTTACTCTCCTTTCCTTCTTCTTGTATCGGCGGGGGCCGGAATAGGTGACGGTAGCGGAGTTTGGTTTAGGGCGATAGGTGGATAGGTGATATTCCTCTCGTTGTTTCTTATTTATATGATTCTCTACTCTCATCATTTTTGTATCTCAGAAGGTAAAACATTTTCTTGAAACTTTTCTTTTCCATAATCTTGATGTTTAGAGAGGCATTTAATCTTGATATACTCATAGATTTGCTTCACAAATTTAAGATGTCTACATCTCCTAATACTATAGCTTTCTCAATAGAAGGCTTTAAGTCTTCACTTTGCAAAACTTTCTTCTCTTGCTTCATTCAATCTGGAATCCAACTGGAGGTAGAGATAACCTTAGAGAAATATTTTATAAACACTCCTAGAAACACATCAGAATGTGAGCCTTTTCCGGCTATCTTCACAGGAAATGGCCTCCCTGTAACACCTACAGGTTTTTTCTTATGAAAGTTTTTCTCCCTTGCAACTCACCTATTGTTTCTGATCTTAGATCTGTTCTGTGACTTCTTTAACACCTACAGATGTTTTCCGGCGAAATTTTATCTCCCCTGCAACTCATCTACTGTTTTGATTTCAGAGTTTTGACAACTTTTTCCTGCCGAATCTGCTAGTCTTTTTTCAGCATATCTCAGCCTAGAAATGCTCCTAGGCTCTCTTCTGAAGAACTTCCTTTCTCCTACTTTCTAGGAGTGGAGAGCACCTTTTCCGTCGGCTTCCTCGCTGGAACCCCTCTTCTTTCATCACCTTCTTCTCAGCTATCACCTTCAATGGTAGCATTCCAACCTTTTTCGTTGTCAAGTTCTGATCACAAATATGGGGGAGAATAGGATATATTTCAATTCAGGCTTTAAAT
The DNA here is from genome assembly GCA_029582245.1 of Solanum etuberosum. Classification (NCBI taxonomy): domain Eukaryota; kingdom Viridiplantae; phylum Streptophyta; class Magnoliopsida; order Solanales; family Solanaceae; genus Solanum; species Solanum etuberosum. The sequence goes on along the minus strand of JAJONR010004952.1, from coordinate 17,946 downwards.
CATTTGATATTACAAGATGCGCTACGATTGAGCTATTTGGTATGAATGGGTGGAGAGAAGTGGTCATATGATGAGAAGATCTTCAATGAACAGTAAGGCCATGGAATGGATTTGTCATATTCTTAAGGAAGCCTCAAAGCACCAAAAGAATGTGGTAAGAGAGATGGAGAACCAAAGAATTGGATATATAGTCACATACAACATTCATACGAGGAAATTCAGTGCACATTGCAGATATATGAGCATTATATCCTTAAAAGGGGATCAAAGGTTGGTCCTAATCATTCAAGAAAAAACATTAAATGCTGGTTGGCTCGACGTTCCATTTAAGGTAGAGAGATTCTTTCTCTCCACCTATTGATTAGGTAGGTCTCCATTCCCCTATGTTGATTGAAACCCACCATCCATATGCTTAAGCAGTACAAGAAAGTAAATGGCAATCCAAAAAGCTTTGGGAAGCAGACATAGAGATTAAGAAGGGGAATATTCTTAATTCTGAATCCTCAGGGACAAAGGTTGATGGATTGCTAAAGAGATGTTTGGTTAGCCACTTTGGTAGGGAAGATGAGGAGAAACCTTTTCTAGCAGACCTCAGGAGTGGGCATATTCCAACTGGAAAACAACTTTTAGGGTAAACATATTTGAGATGGTGGGTAACCTATTTCGTATAGAATTCTCTCATAGAAATATGGAAAAGAAGATTCTTCCAGGAAACCGTTTCTCAAAAAAAATCCAGATTTCTCTTAGAATGGTGGAGTCCCATAGCAGGATGCACCCCACCAACTCAGAGGGCTATTGGAGTTCCTCTCACCTCTGGTCCAACCACAAGATAGGAGAAAAATGCGGAGGATGGATTGCTACCGAGGAGGAGACCTAACTGTAAAATCACCTCAGATGGGCTAGGATCTTGATCAATGGAGAGGTCTGGAATATCCTCTACGAAGTGGTCATTGTTTGAGAAGGAGTCAAGTTTTTTATTCCAAATTGGGTTGAGTCGTTGAGAGAAACCCTAGATTTGAGTCGCTGACATTATCCAATATTATAACTGTTGGAGTGGTCGAGGAAATGACCTTAGATAAGAGGTTGTGGAGGACACAAATTAGGGTAGAATGCTAGTAGTTAGTAGAACGTTGTCTTTATCCTTACATACTGGTAGTCGTAGTATTTCTCCTGTAGTTTATTGTCTTTCAATTTCTGCTACTATTTACTGTCGCTTGTACTTCTATTATCGCACTATTTTATTGTAGTTGTTGTTCTTTTTTCCAGTATGCTTTGTCATGCTTTCTATAATTTATTGCCATGATTTCTTGACTTTCATTATTTCTTTTTCAATTTTTTTGGATATGCTTTTCTTTGAGCCGACTCTCTACCTCCCAAGGTAGAGGTAAGGTCTGCCTACACTCACCCTCCCCAGATTCCACTTGTGGGATTACACTGTATGTTGCTGCTGTGTTTGGTGTAAACAGTCCTACTAGGAGAAACTGTCGAAATTCTGGATGTGCTGATTCCATTTAATTGGTCAAAATAGCTTCAGTTTCTTAGTGTCTTATTGTAAACTGTTTTGCTCATTTATAGAAATAGACACAAGTTACCAGTTTCAATAGAAAATCTAGAATCCAACTGAATTTTTTTCTTTTCTTAAAAAATATTGCAAAGCAAAGTTCCTTGTGAAATGAAGATTTTTATGATCTTTACTTCATAACACTCTTTTAAATATTTTCAAGCGTAGAGGCCAGAAAAAGACTCTCTTGGTAGTTGTCTAATGTGCAAGCTTTTCTTTTACATTTTTCCTGCTATTTTGTTAAGTAATAATCAAGTTTTCTTTTGACCTTCTGAAGTAACTGTTAAAACGAGAGATAAAAGTTATTCTGTATTTTTTATCATTACAATGTACAATGCAGGGGCTTATATATATGAAGCTAATAAAGCCAGTTAGTGATAAATCTCTACAAATATGGGATACAAATCAGATCTTATCTTAGGATAAACATGGAAAAGGTATCGCAGCTATTTAAAGGATTGTCTGCTAGTTGTGCCTGGATGACATGAATGGAGTACAAATCAGCCCACTGTCCAATTTTTCTTTGATGAAGTGTCAATCAATTTGTTCGATCATGCTGCAGGGCTATACTTATTGTTGACTTAGAATCACATTATAGCTTTGTAGAAGGGGCTCCCACTTTACTTTCAAAGATTTAATTTTAGCCACAGTAGCTCACAAACACCCACGTATCGCTTTGGACTCTGATTCAACACTTGACCTTGGCACAACATTCTTCTTTTTATTACTCCATGCCACCAGATTACTACTCAAGAAAGTGCAATACCCTGAAATTTACTTCTTGTTGAATAGGGACCCGGCATAGTCCGCATCCGTATAATTTTCTAAAGTCAAGGTGCTTCCCCTTTTGAATTGAAGTCCTCTTAAGAGATCCTTTTCAGATTCTCTTTATTTTGTGTGCTTCTCTTAGGTGGACTACCTTTGGATTGTGCATAAACTGCTTCACCATGCTCATGACATAGACTATATTGAGTCTAGTGTGGAATAGGTAATTTAATTCTCCAACAAGTCGTTGTTATGACCTTTTATCAACTACTAGATCATCTGATGCTTCACTCAACCCGTGATTGTACTCGATAGGTGTACTCCCCAGTTTCCCCGTCTCCTTTAGTAAATTATAGACTTATTTTTTTTGGATGAAAAGTTATAGACTTATTATAGACTTATTTTTGGAATAGGTATAGACTGAAGGTTACTAAGGAAAGATTATCGCTTGGTGAGAAATTTTGGTTGGTCATTGAGTAGCTTTAGGGTATGCACTTTTTTTTTGATGAAGTATGCTCTTTCTTTTGATAATGTTGATACAAAGATGCTTGGATCATCTTTTGCTGGGTATTCAAGTATTGATGCTCATGCTTCTTGGAAACATCAAACAGTTAAGACAGTTGGTCATTAGTTTACAATATGATTAGTTGGTCTGGACTGTGGAAAAGAAAATACTAGCATGATAACTTACATGTTCATCCAAGATCTGATCAGTTCTTTGCATTTAGTTATACATAGCAGCAGCAATTTTGATTACTCCTACTTGTGGACCAGTCTAGTGAGATTTTTGCTTCATATATCTAGTCAACTGACATATGTACTCTTTTCTTCCAGATGGTTTCTTTGAGCATTGAAGCACTTGCTTGGATATCCATTATTGTTATGAATCTAGTGGAAACTAAAGTCTATATCAAAGAGTTCCGATGGTATGTCAGATTTGGAGTAATCTATGTCTTGGTAGGTGAACTTGTGATCCTCAACTTCGTTTTTTCAATGCAGAGTTTCTACTCAAGGTGAGTTTGATATTTTTATTTTTGGTCAATCGCTATTTGAAGTAATTTCCCTTCTCAAGGCTTATTAATGTTGTCAAAGTCATCTGGTCAACTTCAAGATTGTTGGATGACCCATGAAGGGCTTTTCTATTAAGGAAAAAGAAATTACATGCCAACATGTCAGATAAAATAACTGCGGTTGGATAATTATACTCCCATTGATTTTGAGAATTGATTAATGAACGTGGCAGTAAGAAGTAAAATATGAAGGATCCCCTACAATTTCAAAGGCTTAATGAGTTTGAGAAATCAACAAAACTCTCCACCAATCTTCCCCTAAGAGCAAACAAGGGTTGCACACCAAACTTAAAAAGAAAAAAACACTCAGGAGATGAATCTCATGGTATGAAAAAGAGATCCTGTATATGCAAGAGAACTCTGCATCTTGTCAGATAGTTCTCTGGAGAAAAAAATTAGAAAGAGCTTAAACATGTGAAACCCTTGGCATTATATTCTAGGAAGCAGCAATTGAGAAATCAGATGGTAAGAAAACAATAAAACAAGCTAGGTGTCTTTTTGGAGCCTTGGCACGAAATTAAACTTCTGAATTGTACATGCCTCCAAAATCTCAGATGAGTTGAGTCAGAATGAGGAGAGAACCAAGTTTCCTCGCCGAAACAAGTCCAGAAGTGGCACACATGCTCGGTGTCTGAAGAATCTCTCGACAGAAAAACTAGGATCTGATCGGCGCAAATAGATGCGTGGGATCTCCGTTTTCATCGTGGGTTGTTGGGTTTTGCTTGCCAGAGGATGCTGGGTCTAGTGTTGGTGCTGGATATTTCACATCACCAACAAAAAGAAAGTTAGCTGCTGCCAGAGAATACTGGGACAAATTCTCAGTTTACCGGAAAAATGCACGGCAATGACAACAATGGGACCGAAGATGAAATAAAGAGTCCCTATATCCTTGTGATTAGTGGTATTGTCTTCCACAAGTCACTGGTAAATGCACAATATTCATGTAGGCTCTGATACTATGTGAGAAAATTGAGAGGAACTCTGGATCATATTCATTTAGTACATATCCTAAAAAGGAAAGGAAAATCAGTAATGGTCTTATTACAACGACATACCCAGTGAAATTCGACAACTGGGGTATAGGGAGGGTGGTGTGTACACACCCCTATCTATGGAGGTAGAGAGGCTGTTTCTGATAGACCCTCGGCTCAAGTAAAGCATATCACAACGTGTATGAAAAGAAAATACAGTAAAAGGATTATGGAGAAAAAAAATTAGAAACAATAAATAATACGATAATCGAAGCAAAGAAAACAACAGGTAATAATACAATCTAAGAATAAGAAAATAGGAGAATAGTACTAATACTACTAATAAGGTAAACTAGATAGCCCAAGTCTACTTACAAACCTTACTTCCATATCCTCCTATCTAAGGTTATGTCCTCAGTGATGAGCTACATGTTCTCCTCAATACTTCTTGGGCCTACCTTTACCTCTTCTCATACCTACAATAGCCAACCTCTCACACCGTCTCACTGGGGCGTCTACACATTTCTTCTTCACATGCCCGAACCATCTCAACCTCACTTTCCTCATCTTGTCCACCATGGAGGCCACTCCCACCTTGCCCCGAATATCCTTGTTCCTTATCCTATACCTCATAGTATGCCCACAAATCCGTCTTAACATCCTCATTTCCTCTACTTTTATCTTCTCGGTGTGCCAACACTTCACCTCATACAACAGAATTGGTCAACACAGGAAGCCTCCATTCATCCCCCCCTCTAATATGATATGTAACGTCCTCGTCGATCTCACCATTACCTTGGATCGTACACCTAAGATACTTGAAACTTCCTCTCTTGCTGATGCCGTGAGTCTCGATCTTCACATGAGTTACGTCACTACACTCTACATACTGTGTCTTAGGCTCAACGTGAACCCTTTAGACTTTAGGTTCTATCTTCAAACCTCAAGCTTATTGTTAACTCCCGCTGTGTGTCTTGTCAATCAGTACTATGTCATTCGCAAATAGCATACAACCATACACCATAGTACCTCTCTTTGATTACGCCGCGTTAGTTCTCACCAAGACGAATAAAAACGGGCTAAGAGTTGATAACCTGGTGCAACATTATGACAACTGGAAAGTGCTCGGAGTTTCCTCTTCCATCCTCACCCGTGTCTTGGCTCCATCGTATATGTCCTTAATCACCCTAATGTAAGCTACAATACACTTGTAGTCCCCAAACATCTCCATAGAACCCCCTAGAGACTTTGTCGTATTTTTTTTTCTAGGTCAATGAACAGCATGTGTAAGTCTCTCTTCCTCTTTGTATTTTTCTCCACCACCTCCTTATGAGATGAATGACTTTTGTAGTTGAATGTCACAACATGAATCCAAATTGGATCTCGTAATAGACACACCCCTTCTGACCCTCATCTCCACCACCCTAATTGTTTTCCTAATTACATTCATTCAGTAGATCTATAAGAAAACCTTTTTTATAAGAATTAGACTGTTCTCTGTACTGGAGGATTTGTAATCTCGGGTCGCAACTTTTTTTCATTCACTCAGTAGATTTATAAGAAAGCCTTTTTGATTGCGTCGAAAGATTCTTTTCTATATGTGGACTTATTCTATCTAAGGAATCAATACTTTACTCATAGCTTTTACTAAATTGTGCAGGTTTACACTGTACATCTATTACAGTTCAGTCATCTGTCAGGTACTTATCATGTCCTTATCATCTGTTAGCTTTTAGTGGGTGAATTTTGCATGTTTTTCTAGCTTTAAAAAATTAATCAGTCATATAATTCTTCAAGGGGATTTACCCAGGATTAGAGCTGATTTATATTGATGAAAGGATATATTGATTTTGCATGAGGTCTAGAAGTATTTCTTGACTGTAATATATTGTGCCCTGAATATCAGTTTATGTAAGATTACATTCAAGTAGTTTGATCAGTTGTAAAATCAATTTACATAGTTGAAGAATCGGAAAATATTAACCATATTGGTTGTAGAGGAAATTGTGCCTTGTATCAGGCTGCAGTTGGAACAAAATTCTGGTAACCAAGTTTATCTTTTATTCTGAAATGCATGGAAAACTAACAGATGTATGTTTGAGTTTCACAGAACTTAACAGTACAAACCCAAAGTTATATCTTAACTACCTACATTTTGTTCCATTAGAGATTGAACTACAAAATCTAAAATGTTTTATGCAGATTGTATTTGGGGCCCTGCTTCTTGTCCATCTTCCTCAGTTGAATCCTTTCCCTGGCTATGTTCCATTAAGGAGTGAGTCCGTTGATGATAAAAATGATGAAACAATCCTTGGAGAAGACCATATTTGTCCTGAGAGATATGCAAGCATTTTGTCAAGTCAGTGGATTCTGCTTATTAATTTTAACCCTGGCCACTTAATCCTGAAATGGTTTCATACTTTCATTTGGTTTGTTGTACTATAAGAAAGTTTATAGAAACAATATCAATGATTTGCACTGATGGACTTTGCATACATCTCTTGTTCATTCTTTCAGAATACAATGACTTTATGCCTTCTCTATTTAATGACTTGAATCTAATTTTCTTATGACTTTTCATTAAAACTGGTAGGTCCTGTGGGACATTGAACTATCTTTTTTCAATAGCTAAATGATAATTGGAGTTGCTTAACTGTGGTAGGGATATCTTTTGGATGGATAACTCCCCTCTTGCGACAAGGCTATAACAGACCAATCACTGAAAAGGATGTTTGGAAGTTAGACTCATGGGACAAGACAGAGACATTGAGTGCAAGGTTGTAATCGGTGTATCTTTCTCCCTCAATATTTGCATAATCAACTGTAAGAGTGTTGTCACAATTTATGCATTTCAACTCTTTTAGATTCCAAAGATGTTGGACTGAAGAATCTCGGAGGAAAAACCCATGGCTTCTATGCGCTTTGAATTGCAGTCTTGGAGGCAGGTATGATTTTTTCTACATTCTATTCCCAACAGTCTTCTGTTGCCTATTTTGTGAGAGGAAACTATATACGTGCTTCTTTTCCCTCCTCTGCATGTTCTCTTATTTCTCTCTGCAATTTTCTACAGGTTCTGGTATGGAGGTCTCTTCAAAGTAATGTGCTTGTTCCCTGGATTGTCATAAAATCTAGTTAGATTTTCCTTTAATGTTTAGTTTTTCCACCGGATGTTAAAAGTTACTTTGAGAGACCAAAAAGTAAAGAACCTACAACACAACATGGCTCTCAACAAAAGATATATATATATATATATATGTATATATGTATGTATCAGTGTTTTGGACGGCGAAAGGTGACAAAAGGCGACAAGGGCCTGCCTCGCCTCGCGGCGAGGCGCTTGCCTTTTTGAATTGAGGCGCCAATTAATACCAAAAATTAAAAATATTTAATTGCATATATAAATATCCAAAATCTCAATAGCAATAACATATATTAGCAAATATTTCAATTCAAAAACTAATAGTAGATACTAAAAGTCTAACACTTTAAAGACCCAATAATTCAAAAGACAATTCACTATTTATGGACAAATAAATACTATATTAATTAGTATAAAACTAAATTAAGTTGGGAAGAAATAATTATAGAAGAATTAATTTTTTTAAAAATAAATAAATAATATATAGGCAGTGAGCATACTGAAAAACAGAGGGACTTCTTCAGTTCTTCTTCACACTAAAAACAGAGGGACTGAGGGAGTACTAAAAACAGAGCAGCATACTGAAAAACAGAAAAGAAGAAAAGAACTCCAGTCGCGTAAGAGAAGAGAGATTCGCGAAAAGTCAAGAAGAGAAGTCTCCAGTCGCGTAAGAGAAGAGAGAAGTCGCATAACTCGTACCTGAGCAGCAGCAGTCGCGTAAGTCGAACAACCTGTGAGCAGCAGTCGTCACGATTCGCGAAGGTCGCGTAAGTTTCCAGTTGCGAAATCTGAGGAGAAGAGGAGCAGCAGTCGTGACTTCAAGTTTGAAAAAAATACCCCTAATAAACCCTAATTTGGTTATTTGGCTTTTAATTATTAAAATTTAGACTTTAAAAAAAAAAAAAAAAAAGGCGACGCCTATTGCATTGCCATACCATGTCGCCACTCGCCTTTCTATCGCCATGGCACGCCTTTTAGAAGTCGCCGCGCCTCGCTGTAAATAGGCGGAGAGGCCTCGCCTCGCCACGCCCTGTCGCCTTTGGCGTAAGGCGCTCGCCTTTAAGAACACTGGTATGTATATATCTATATATAGTACATGGCATGATTAGTTTAGTCTACGAAGCCTCTAAGATGTAACATCAATAATAAAAGTGTTAGGACAAGGCTCTAACGTACCCAAAATAGCTAAATATACATATGACATGACAAATACCCCGAATGATGAATGAGGCTCACCGATAGCAGTTGAAGGTGAGAGAAATGCCTAATGTGGAATCTTGTTACCCGAAGTCTTGAAACCTGCATAATGAAATGCAGCATCCCCAACAAAAGGGATGCGAGAACCGTTTGTTAGAGTGGGTAAAAGTCCCATATTGGTTGGGGAATGGATTGGTGGTCTCCTTATATGGACTTGGGCAATTCTCCCCTCATGAGCTAGCTTTTGGGGTTGAGTTAAGCCCAGGTGTCATATCTTTACATGGTATCAGAGCCAGGTTCATCCCCGTTTGGGCTCCCGGTCCACGCTTCAGTCGGGCCTGGGCGTGTGGTCTCCTTATATGGACTTGGGCAATCCTCCCCTCATGAGCTAGCTTTTGGGTTTGTGTTAGGCCAGGTGTCATATCTTTACACCGTTGAATAACACTTGTATGATAAAGCATAATCAACATAGTAAAGGAATGTGAGGGCATATTAAAGGAAAGGACATACCATATTTCTATAAGTGTATCATGAGAACTAAGAGAACCTTTATCATCAAAATAAGATTCAATAAACATAAATGAACAAAAGTAATTGTAGTGGGAGTTATCTAGTCATCGACACCACAATGTAATATACATGGTGTCTGATCTCGGCCCGATCCACTAGGCCATTCCACCTTGCCGGGATGACTAGACATTCATAACTTTTTCTACCATTGGACCCACATCATAAAACCCTCTTTGGGGTAACATTAAGGTATCGCCCGCACCAATTGTACGTCCTTGTCCTACGTAGTTTCGAACGCTTGAGACATAGACTAAGACCTTTTCGGCTAACCAAGTAGTACTCCCAAAACATTTGATAACATATATGGCTCATTGGCCCCTTTTTCATGAACAGTAAATAATGTGGCTCTTATTATATCCATTTAGCATAATTTCATGGGTGACAATGTAAGAAGGAAAAATCTTAGGTCATCATGTAAACTTTTAAGTGAAATCATTGATTTTGTCAATACACAGATAGTAGGATATCGTAAGAGACATATAAAGGTTTATTGAACTGGAAACATTGAGAATGTAAGTCTATTCCCTCTTTCTCTTACTTCATAGCCCTTGAAATGGAAGAAATAGGTAGAATTTTGGCCTATCGTGAGGCATGGCGCAGTGCGCCAACACTGAATGAAAAAAAATCGACTTGGTGAAGTTTTACCATGCTCGCACCAGGCCATTTCGAATGCACTTCAGTAAATGTACATATAATTATGTACAAAGCTTAGATTGATGAACAGTTTGTTGAATTAGAAAGTAGACTCGAAGACCTTTAATTGGATAGGTAATTCACCACATAAAACTTTATACACCGGAAGATATGCTTGTTAGAAGTTGGACCTTGTGCCAGCTCATTCGAAAACTTAATCCACGGCATAGCTTCTGATCGACCTTGTGCTAGAGCTCCCCTTAGACCTTAATTAAATTCCAGCACACCTCCTACTCTAGTTATCATTCCCGTTTGATATGGTACCAGTCTGTAGCCTCCTTTGGCACACAAAAATATTATTTCTAATCGTCGATGTCACACTTAAAATTTTTAAATCGTTTTGGGCTTTCATCCTTTATTGCAAAGTACTTTCACACCCTTCCTAGTCCGTTTAATTACTTTTGACCTCATAATCATTGGGTGGTCCCCACCTTCCTGTTTTGGTGTGCTTTTCATGGTTCAAATTCACGGTCTTACATTGGTGGTCCCCATGCTCCGGTTTTGTTTGGTTTTCAAGGTTTGAATTCATGGAGTCTTACAAAGCTACCTTTTCAAATATAAAACCAGCAGGGTAGCTATAAAGAAATCTGACAAAATAGAGTATTATGTATTGAGGGAGATGACTGTCAACGTTAAGGGTAAAGATAAAATGTGATAACAGAACTAATCAAATGGGTATAATTATTTTTAACTGGAGATGCAGTGGACAATAGAGTAAAAGGGAAGATAATTTTTTCTCTGATTACTGATTTTCTTTCTTCCTTGTTTTGAATTCATCCTGACATTCAGGTTCCTTTCCATCACTCCATTTCAAAAAAAAGCATGCTGAAATCTTCTCTCTGGTTACTTCTCTCACCATGACAAGATATTTTAGGCTTACATTTTCCCGTTTGGATCTGAAATTCTTTAATTGAGTCATCTTTTAATCCTCTACCATTTCGGATTTTAAATTCCTTGTGGATATTTTCTTTTCCTATTCAAATTTTCAGGTTGGTAGTGATCTTTGTCAGTTTGTGGGACCACTACTACTTAATCGTCTCTTAGAGGTAACTTTTGTTTGTTGGGATTTGTTTACTTTGATATCCTCTAATCTGGTGTTTTGCGCGTTTAAACTTGCAATTTTCTCATAATTAGTACACACACATAAGAAAAGTTGCTGATTCTTATTTTGTGAATTTTGTTATGTTGTTTGACAAGTAACAAGTATGAAAAATGTTAATATATGTGGATGACTGATTAATAAGGAATACAAAAGTCTACACTTGTGATACATTCTCAATGAGGGAATCTAACTAGTCTTACATGTCATATTGATCATCTTATCAATCTTTACTTCCAAATGTTTTTTCAACGACTGCTAATATAATATGCTCATAATCTTCAAATCTATATTCAAATTAATTTGAAGCTCAATAAAAGAATTTCAAATGGGACTGTTGAGAATATAATTAACTAATAAAAGTGTGCTCTCTCTAACAGCTTAAGCTTTTAGATGAGATGGTCACACACTTCAACTTGGTATCAGAGCAGACATAGGTCCTGGGATCGAATCTCACCGCCACCCATATCAAAAAGAATTTCCACGTGTTTGGCCAATGAAAAAGAATCAGGTCCGCACGTGAGGGGGTGTGTTGAGAATATAATTAGCTAATAAAAGTGTGCTCTCTCTAACAGCTTAAGCTTTTAGATGAGGATGGTCACACATTTCAACACTGTTGTTAGAGAGAACACACTTTTATTAGTTAAATATATTCTCAACAACGACAATGGTGTAATTACAAATTAGATGAGATGGTCACACACTTCAACACTGCTGTTAGAAAAAACACACTTTTATTAGTTAAATATATTCTCAACAGGGACAATGGTGTAATTACAAATTAAAGAACATAATATACTGGGGCAGATGTAGTGTAATTGTTATGGGTTCATCCGAACCAATAGCTTTGTCTCAGACTTCATATATGTACTAAAAAATTTAAACAATTACACATACTGATTTTGAACCTTATAATGATTTTGAACCTTATAAAACAAATAGGCTGTGGTATTCCCGAATTTGAACCTATAAAGTTCAAATTGTGGATTTGCCTATGATATTATGGAAGAGAGTACATTTTCTTTAGTGGTGGATTTGCTTAATAACCATCTTATATTGAGATTCAATCTACTGTGTCTTCACTAGATATAGACAAGCATAAGTGATGTTAAAAATATTAAATATATAAGAAATTTGGATAGAGAGCCTATAGGAGAGACTAATCCCGTTTATGTTTCCTCCTCTTAGAGCTGTTACCTTCCTGTTTCTGGTATGCCATAGTTGTTTTGCTTTGCATATTATGCATGGAAGTAGTGCACTCTTTTGGGTTTTCTGATATTATATCTCCTCATTGTCAACTTGATATTGCTTACAGTCTTTGGAACGCGGTGATCCAGCTTGGATTGGCCACTTATATGCTTTTCTGATATTTGTTGGGGTGGTAAGATTCAATCTTCATCATATTAAAAGCATATATTTCATTGCTTTCACTATAATAGCACCAAGATGGTGTACCAAATTACTATGTGTATGATTTAGCATGGAGCTTAGAAGATCGACATTCATTTACTCGGAGAATTCATATAGTTATCAAAACATAAAATTAAATAAAGGACTAAGTTATGCTATAGGATAGATCTTGATATACTTAATGCTCGTCTATTGTCAATCTGTATCGACCTAGAATGACATAGTGGATTCACTTCTTTTTTTTGAAATTGGTAACATGTTATATTCATCAGCACCCTAAAAAAAGGCCTGGTATATCATATCTACAGATACAGCCTCAAACAGAACTTACAAAGAGGCCATAAAGTCTAGTAATGATTCAACATCATCAATTAACTTTTCTTTACACCAAAAATAGAGAAGAGAAATGCAGGAGCTCTTGATCTTCTGGATTGAACTGCACCTGCCTTCAAAACATCTTGCATTCCTCTCTTTCCAAATTGTCCACCATATGCAAGCCGGAACAATCTTTCACCACTCTGTGACAAGTTTCTCCTTGTATATTGTTCCAACTACATATTAGGTCAAACGTAACCAAATCGATTCGAAAGGTTAGAAATCAACAAAAGAAAAAGTAAGTGGACCTGACCTATTGAATCATGACTATATCCGCTATTCTGATATTAAAATTCGATAGAGATGAAATTGGAGCAGTTGATTTTTTTTTTAATTTCATTTTTTTGTTTTGGACTCCACAAGAATTTGTCGATATTTCCGATTAAATCTTCTTGTTACTAGATTAGTTGTCTGGTAAATGAACAATGCAAGAAAAGATGCCCATTGGTTTCAGCTTCCTGATGGCATAGAAAACACCTAGAACATAGATGAAAACCCCTTCTTTGAAGTTTATCATGAGTGAGACAGGCTTTCCAAACAACTAGCTAAGTAAAGCAAACCACCTTAAAAGGAGCTCTTGCTTTTCATATCTCTTTCCATGGCCATGAGTCATTGAACTGCTCCAAATCCATTAAGTAGTTGTAAGCTGTTTTGACAGAGAAAACAGCCTTGGTGCCGCCTATCCAAGTGAGAGAATCCTCCTCCTCCTTTAGGCCTGAGAAACCTTCGAGTTTACCAAAGAGATCAGTAACTCTTGGGATCTCCCAATCATTAAGGAGCCTTCTGAATACAATATTCTACCCATGTGGAGTCCAAAGTTCTTCAACTGTAGCATCAGGAAAGGAGGATAAAATGAACAGATCATGAAATTGATCTATCAAAGGCCCATTCCCTAACCAGTCATCTCTCCAGAAAGAGATTTTCTTCCCATTGCCCAACCTGACCCCTGTATTTGCTATAAACACCTCCCATAGATTCCTGATGGATTTCCAGTTCCCCACTCCATAGGTAGATGTCACTGGTTTGGTAGTCCAGTGGCCCATTTGTTCATGCCTGCACTGTATAACCTGTCTCCATAATGCTTGCTCTTCAGTGTTATATCTCCAAAGCCACTTAAATAATAGACTCATATTCTGTATTCTGAGATTTTTGATTCCTAGTCCTCCCACCTTCTTACTAGAAATGAGGATTCTACTTGACCAAATGCAAGCGTTTGCTATCCCCGTTACCCTCCCAAATAAAGTTTCTCCGCAGCTTATCTATGCTTTTTCTCACTTTGTCTGGAATAGGAAATAGAGACATTACATAGGTGGGAAGGGAGTCCAGAACACTGTTGACAAGAATGACCCTTCCCCCTAATGACAGGTACTGTGCTTTCCATCTTGCAAGCCTCCTTTCACATCTATCAAGTACCCCTTCCCATATATCAACAACTTTGTTTTTGAGCCCAAAGAAAGACCCAAATATTTAGTAGGTAGAGCACCATAGTGGATTCACTTCTTGTCTGCTTCCCTTAATCTTTTGTAGCTTCCAATTTGCCAGAGTCTGCTCTTGTCTTTGCTAATGCCATGAACACAACAGAATTGCAAAAGCTCATAATTCAGCCCGAAAAGGGCAGTGTTAGAAGTAGATAGGCCACAATATTGTCTTTTGCAGATCAGTGCAACTCACATAAATTGGCTTTCTTTTCCAAAAGTTGCCAGAAATTATTTCTGCACTTCTGGTCATACACAACCAAAAAGAAAAAGAAAAAGAAAAAGTAGTGGCCTCCCTTTTTCCGTCTCAATGGGCATCTGGAAAGCACTCCTGTCTCCTCCTTTGTAAAGATACCTGTAAAACGATTTGACTGAAAGTACCCCCTTACTCAAATTTTTCAAAAGCAACCTTTTTTGTTCATCTTAAAATGTGTTTGATTGTATGTCTTCAGACAATTCTGCAGCTTCTTCATACTCCTATCACTGAGGAAGTTTCTAAAACATGTATTTCAAACAATTCCTGAATGATCACATATAAAGGGTCAGGTAGCAGTTGAATATGACTGCATCTTTTGTATGAAACACCATACCACAGATCTAACTAAAAAAGGATATGATTAGTGTTTGTTAACTACATAACCCATGAATTTTATGGACTTCTTCTGTCCTTATCTTCCTCACCCCATGTGAACTTGTGGCTTCCTCTAATAACCTTCCATTTCTGAGACATCCCTGATTTGCTATTCTGGCAAAAAATAAAAACATCTTCATGAGCAAACTTCGACAACCGCTTATGCAATAGAGCTTGGTTGAACAAGGGTAATCTGCAAATAAGCAGGCACACACAAGGTAAACGAGCTCCATTTGCCCCTTCCCATAGAGTTCACTCATTAATTTCTCTGGTTTCTCACCCAAGGGTGTGGCCTAGTGGTCAATGAAGTGGGTAAGAACCATGAGGTCTCATATTCAAATCCCAGAAAAGACAAAAACACTAGGTGATTTCTTCCCATCTGTCCTAGCCTTCATGGATAGAGTTACCTAGTATTTGTTGTTGCTGGTGAGAGGTGACAGGTATCGTGTGGAATTAGTCGAGTTGTGCAGAAGTTGGACCGGACACCATGGTTATCAAAATAAATAAATCTGGTTTCTTGGCCACTAAAGAAAGGTAATTGATAGGATTGGTTGAAAAGTTACTTTATCGGAGCACCCATTTAAGTACATGTTCTATCCTCCTAGTCTCTTCTCAAGTATGTTAACTATTGTTTTAATTTGAATATTTCCAACATCACCAAATATTTTGTTGATACTGAAGCACTATGACATTAAAGGATATAGGCTGAATTGTGCCCATTATGAACCTTCCTTATTGAGAGTAATTTAGACTTCATCATATCAATGTGTGGCCCAAAAGATCGCCTCAAACCAAACTAGGAGGACTGTTTGACATGGGTTGGAAAATGAGTAAATTTTAGTTCACATAATCATAAGCTTTCTTGCCTTGGTTGCTTCACTCCTGTTCTTTTCTTGAGCCGAGGGTCTATCGGAAACAACCTCTTTACCTCCCAAGGTTGTTGAGGTGGTTGGTGGTTGTATACATGGTTGGTTGTGGTGGTGAACATGGTTGGTGGTGGTGGTTGCCAGTTGATGTGGAGATTGTTGGAGATGGTGATTAGTGGTGTTGGTGGTTGTCAGTGGTCATTATGCAGTGCATGTTCATGGTGGAGGTGGCTGGCTGTTAAGGTTGATGATAGTGGTTGTTCGCTGCTATGTTGCTCGGACTCTTTAAAAATGTCAATGGGTGCGTGTCTGATTCTTCCAAACTAGTGCATGTTTGAAGGATCCAACACAGGTGCGACATCATCTTAGGAGAGTCTGAGCAACATAGGTTCGCACTTTTGTTGATGGTAATGGTTATATACATGATGCTTCACTATTAGGTTGTAGTAAAGAACATTGTTTATTTTTCAAGAGATCTTTCCTTTAGCATGGGATAGAGTAGAAATATTAGATCACAAGGATGTGGCTTTGTACCAATAGAGAACCTTAATCTCTAATGGGATTGGTGATATTTCTCATGTCTTAAATGTAACTTCCCACATTGAATTATTCCCTATAATAGAAATCTTCTTCCTTGTGAAAAAAATAGTGGGCCAATATGTATGGCTCTGTACTGCTGGAATCAAGCATGTCATTTGGGTGCTATCTTAATATGATTCATTGGTTTGGTAAGGGCACTGTTTACTAGTAGAGCAGTACAGTGAGATGAAAGACTTACACATGGTGTTCATCGACCTGGAAAAGACTTACGACAAAGTCCCAAGGGAGGTTCTATAGAGATGCTTGGACACTAGAGGTATACTTGTGGACTTTACTAGGGCGATCAAGGACATGTATGATGGAGCCAAAACCTGGGTAAGGATAGTAGAAGGATAGTCGGAGCACTTCTGTCACGCCCCGAAACTACCCCCAGGACGCGGACATGGGACCTAGGATCACGAGTGACCCCAAGCTAACCCTGTTGGCATAACATAAGCATACTAAAAGATAACTGAATCACTAAACACTGTGCGAAAGCTAATCATAAGATAAATCTGAAATGATGGGGAATACCCATACTACATCTGAATATATAAATGTGGAGAGTTTAACAACAACTAAAAAGTAAAACTCAAATACTAAAGCTGATTCTAACTATGTCTAAAATAAAGCCTCTAACTGACTAGAAATGCTGGGACATGCCCCAGCTAAATCTAGCAAAAATTGAAACTAAGACTAAATGCAAAGGAACCATGTCTGTCACCCTTTGAGAATGAGGACTCACCACTAATACTGCTGAGCTGAAGATCGGGAACCGATCTATGCATGATCTGGAAGCTGAGAACCTGGACCTACATCACGAGAAGATGTAGCGCAGAGTATGCGTCAGTACTTGAAAGGTACTGAGCATGCAGGATAGAGTAAAGATGAACAATAATCATAACTGAACAAAGCAATAAGAGCAATGATATAATCTGAACTGAATGTAAATACCGAGATATACTGAATACTGAGCTAACTGAATGCAATGACCAAGTACATGATATGCTGAGTCTGAATACTGAACTGTAACTGATAACCTGGTCAATGCACTAGAATCTTTCTGTATTGTGGGAGCTACTAATAACCGACATAAAACCACATGAGCTAAATGTGGAGTCCGATGTATACGCCCCATCGAGAGGACCCAATATATCCTGCCAGAGGTATAAAGGCATGACTGGCGTGATCACTAAAATGATGCCCACAGAGGGGACTTACAACCTATGGAGGCACCTAGTTCTGGGACTATACGGGTACGCTGAACCCTAGTCCAACTCGATGTTAAGTCTACTCCCAACTGAATATGTCTGTAACACATTATGACTGAATTCTGTAAAACATGGATAGCTCGATGTTCTGACAGGCAAACTCTGAGAATGCAACAATTACATCTAATAATATGACATTCGTAAACTGAAGCATGTATATAACTGAAATAGCTGGCCTAGCATGTGTAATTCATGAACTAAAGGAACTACATAGCTAGGGTTCTGAATTTCATGTAAGAAACTGAGCAACAACATGATAATCTGATTTGGATCA
>JAJONR010004951.1:0-36105 GCA_029582245.1 Solanum etuberosum | reverse complement strand
CTATCGAATTATGAATGTTATGGATTGATTACTTGAATTATGTATTAATTGAGGAATCTCTATGGTTGTTATGTGGAATTTCCCCCAAGAAACCATGAAATCCCCATGTCCCCAATTTATGAACTTGTGATGTGGGTAAATTATAGAAAGATAAATATCATGAGAATTTGCTTATGGTAATTGAACTATTTGAATCATGTTTTTATCCATGTCTAATGTAGTAATCCTAGATGTGTAGATGAATCATGATCACGATGTTTATGTACATGCTTTATGAATACTTGAGTATAAAGTGAGTATGACTATGATGTAATTGTGATGATGTGAAAGGCTTTTCTCACCCAAATGAATCGGTAGGCTAACGGCATCCCTTTCATGTGTGAATAAAAGTAATCTTGATTGATATACCTTGAATTGGTAGGCTAAGGGTATCCTCTTCATGTGTAATTAAAAGTGAGCTTAATGAACCTTGAATCGGTAGGCCAATGGCATCCCTTTCATAAATGACTAATGAAGTATTCTAAGGCTTTGTCTTGAATCGATAGGCTAATGGCATTTCTTTCATGATGAGTCAATGAACTAATGTAATGATGAACCTTGAATCGGTAGACTAATGGTATCCCTTTCATGAGGATTTAATGAGCTATTCTAATGATGTACCTTGAATCGGTAGGCTTATGTCATCCCTTTCATGTGTGTAATAATGTACCTTGAGTTGGTAGGCCAATGGCATCCCTCTCATGTGTAATAATGTTAAAAGAGAATGAACTACTCCATGAGAATTTAATGCTTAGCACCGAGTGGATATGGTGATGTGGAAGCTCTCCCCATGTTAGGCCGAGTTTCTAGTAACAACCTCCCTATCCCATAACTATGTACCCACATAGGTTATTAGTTAGTGGATCCACCTAAGCTAAAATGTTACCGGTTCTACCGTAGGAAAGTAGACCAACTCTTTTCGGTGTGGGACATGACACCGGATTCCATGCTTTGCTCACATGGTCTATGTCGGTTAGGGCTTATTCCCATCATGAACAAGAATGTGAGTTATGTACTATAGTTGCTCAAGGAGTTCTATGAAGTGTGGGTAGGGGTATGAGACTTCATCCATGCATTGCGCAAGTAGGCTTTGAGAGTAGTTATGGTGTGTTCCTCTATGCTATAATGACTTATGAAATGAATATGCTTATGAAGTATGCTTAATGCGGATTGTTGCTATGAGTTGCTTTCCTTGGTATGACTTGGTAAAAGTGATGGTTTCCTTGTCTATGAGTATTAACTAAAGATGGGATCAAAGAATGGTAAACATGACTATGATGGCCTAAAAGGGATACTTAGTATGAGTGGTATTATGGAATGACATTCATACATTGCACAAGTATAACTTAGGGTTACCTAAGAGATGGTTCTATTATGTTATAATGATTTACATGTTGATCATGCTTGTGACTTATGCTTTTACACTAATGTTCATGATGATTCTCAAACTTGGCATGTAGCATGGTTTTCAACTCAAATGTCCTTTTTAGCACATTTTAAAGGTTTTTATGCATGGCTATTATACTTAGTGCATTTTTGTACTAACCCATATTTTCTACATTTTTCATAAAGTGTAGGTTCCGATTCTTAAGGTGATTCTCTATTGGTTCAAGCTTGGATTGACTATTCTCAGAGTTGTGGTGAGTCCTCAAGATTCGAGGACGTATGAGTCATTAGTAGTTCCTTTTCTAGTCATTTTATGTTTCGGATTTTGTTGAAGAGCTGTGACCCTAATGTTGATTCAAGGATTGTATTAGATGGCTAATTGAGACAAGTTAGACTTCCGCTTGCTTTTATAAAAGACTTTGATTGTATGGACAAAGTTTTTAAATTCCGCATCATTTCTTATGTCTTATGTTATGATATGCTAAGTGGCTTACATGGAGCCTTTCGGGGTTCTATGTGCCTTGTCACATCTAGGGGGTACTCCTGGGTCGTGACATTAATAATCTTTACTTAACTTCCCAAAAACACTTTAATTGTTACACATTATCTTCTTTTCCCATTATTATTTTTATCTCTCTACCTTTTTTATTTAATCTATGTAAGCAAAAAAACCTTTTATCATAAGTAGTTTATATATAATTAATTACGAAGCACAAAGGTCTTCAATATTTGGTACAAAAGTAGAATTAGGGGTTCCCATATCCGATTGGCAGTTAGATTAAAAGTTATTTAAGATTACATTCCTATCAAAATTAGTTCTGTTTTTGTTTGTTTCCAAGGCTTTAATGACACACAATGTCGGAGCTTCAAAAATATTAGGAATGTTCATGTTTTGCGATCTTTTTCCCTCCTTAGCTAGCGTGTTCACCACTCTATAGTATTAATTGTTGTTACTTTTTATGTAATTTAGT
The DNA here is from genome assembly GCA_029582245.1 of Solanum etuberosum. Lineage (NCBI taxonomy): Eukaryota > Viridiplantae > Streptophyta > Magnoliopsida > Solanales > Solanaceae > Solanum > Solanum etuberosum. The sequence continues at coordinate 33,709 of JAJONR010004951.1, read as the reverse complement.
TTTGATAGAAGTGTTTTCTCCGTTATTGACTTTAGTTATTATCCATCTTTAGTTATCTCCTTCGTTTCATCAAGTTCATCTTCATTGGTATCTTCTAAGTTCAAATTTCATCTTCACTATCTTCTTGATTTTGATTGTTATTTCTATGAAGAAGACGCCTAGAAAAATCCCTAAACTTAATGTGTCTATTGTTGTTGATGACAGTTCGTCTATTATATGCTCAAGGTTATCTTTTGAATTGTATGTGTTCACTCATTTGCCTGTCAGTGAAGGTGGAAGCGAAGACAATAAAATTGTTAAAGGAAAACCTAAATGTATTCTCACTACTTTGTCAACATGCAAGGTTATGAAAAAAGCGGCTACCATTGTTACACCAAAAGGAAAAGGTAAGGAGAAGGTAATTCAATCTTTCGATTCAGAAAACAATCCTCATGATGATAGTGATTTTGAGGAAGAAATTTCCATTGCCAAAAGTTTGGTTTTTATATTGACATACAATATGTTTTGTTTATAGTAAAATGATAATCATGTTGGTATACAAAATGATTTTACCACTTAAGTTATTATACTTGTTATGTTGTTATTTTGGTATGAAATACACCAACACAAACTACTAAGTAACTTAACCAATTTAACGTTTGTTATTTAAACTATAAATGTATATACATTGAACCAGCCAAAATCTACATACCATACAAATTATCAAGTTATTTAACAACAATGATATATACCACAAACACATACATATACACCAAACAAATTTGGTGTTTATAAATTATCTCAAATATGTCAAATACACCATTACATCTAACAAAAAATAAAGAAGCTCAATATCTAAAATATAATTACTATGCGATCCCATTCACCAATATGTATGTATGCATGTATGTATGTATGTATGTATGCATGCATTCAAACATAATGATTTTTACTATTTAATTCAGTATAAAAAATTGATTTTTATTTTGGTATATAATATGATGTTTTATATTAAAATGTTAATCATGTCGCTATATAAAATGGTTGTAACTATTAAGATAGTATAACAATTTGGTTGTTATTTTGGTATGAAATACACCAACTTTAACGACGTATACCACAAACATATACACATACACCAAGCAAATTTGGTGTTTATAAATTATCTACAATATATCAAATACACCAACAAATCTACAAAAAAATAAAGAAGCTAAATATATAAAATATATTAACTACACCATCCCATACAACACTAATACAGTTAGATTTCGAACTAACAATCACGAAAAAAAACATCAAATCTTTTATATCCATTAAGTAAACAATTCAGCAATTCCATCGTAACACATACACATACACCAACCAACACCATCAAATCACTATTATTGCCAGATCACAAAATAACAATCACTAAAAAAACTCAAATATTTTAAATCCATTATGTAAACCAATTAATCATCAATTCCGTCGTGCTTTATTTACACTTGTTGCATCTCATCGTCCGTTGTGTTGAATTATAATTGAAACACTGTTCATATTCATTATTGAACAAACTTTCAGAATAGAGGAGGTAGAGAGTTTGTTTTGGTTAAAATACCTTCTTTTGATGCGATAGAATGTGTAACAATTTCAGTTAAATGTGGAAGGTAAATAAAAGAATGGGAGAAAATTGTGGGTCATCACGTCTCTCCTATTCTGTTTTATTTTCTACTATTCCATTTTTTTAATTAATATTATTTTCTATTTTTGAAAGAAAACTATTGCTATGTTGGTCAAAAATAAAACTATTGTTATATAGTGGTTATTAAGGTGCTTATTTTGTATACTTATGTTATTTGCCCATATTGCATTATACGCATATAAGTGTATAAAAGTGTATATAAGATATTTATATACTCATTTAAACTATTACATTAAAAGTAACTATTTTACTATGATATTTCTCAGCTTTATTTATTTTCTTTATGTTTGTATTCAATCTTTGAATATTTGATACATATTCAATGAAATTTACCAATAAATTTAAATAAAATGTGGATGTATTAAACCTAAAAGAAAAAAAGCCTTTTTCAATTTCGAATCAATTTTTTTGAGAAATTTTAAATTGGTGTTTTTAGAGTTAGAAATAGTCCAATTTAAAAAAATTAATGGATATTTGGATTGGTTTTGAGCAAAAACTGCACTTTTATTCGAGAAAGGTACATTTTATGCGTATAAAAGTGTATATAAGGTATTTATATACCCCTATACACTATTATACAAAAAGTAACTAGTTGACTGTGATATTCCTCAGTTTTTATTCATTTTCTTTATGTTTATATTGAATTATGAATATTTAATACACCATCAATGAAATTTACCGATAAATTTAGAGAACATATATTGAAATTTGAAAGAAAAAAGCGTTATGGCGCATGCCCAACACTAAAGTTAGGGTATGGCTATATCACAAATAGAACCTGAGAATTTATTTCACTATAAAGCATGATATATACCTATAATATATACTTTTGAATTTCTTTGCAAAAGGACATTTGTAGTACAACTAGATTCATGTAAACTTCAAACCATTATTATTTCCTTGTTTTGCCTATTAATTTTTGGTCAGTAAAGATTTAATTTAATTTATGATACTGTCACCTTCTTGATCATGGAACTGTTTGAATCCAATTTTGTCCATTTCTAAGTTATAAATGCTAAGGTATCTTACCACTGGATTTGCTTCCTTGTCATGATTTATGTGTCCCTACAAGCCAGACTACCTACTATTACTAGTGTATATTCAATTGTGAAAACAACTTTTATTATTATCGTAATCGTAAATTGTGATGAAATGAATAGAATCTCTTTTCCTACTTAATCAGATATCTTGAGTTGAAGTCTTTGATTGACGTATCCCAAATGTATCTTCTAGGCCACTATTTATTTTGTCCCATTTTTAAAAGTTGTACCAATATAGTCATTGAGAAATTACCTTTTCATACAACGTAAAGTTAGACTTGACTTTAATGTTTATTCATATATTGTTCAACCTTACGAACAAAATATTAAACTAACTATGATCTAATATTTGCAATGACTTGGAGTGTGCTTTTCCCGAATCTTACACACGCGATACGAATTCAGATTAATTGGGATACGAAATACCGCATAAATATTTTTTAATAGCAATAAAAATAAGGTGGAACAGTTTTCATTTAATACTTCTGCATGAATTATTGCATAGTCATGGTGCCAAAGGATCAATGAGGACCCCCACCTATTCTATACTAATACTGTTCAAGCAAATATGCTTATCATATAGTTTGCTTATCAAATTGTTGTTATTTGATGATATATTACTAACAGTAATCAACTATCATTAATGTTAATTTTGTTTTAACTTTGAAAAATTATGTATAAAAAACTTGATCAGTTGAGTCCAAATTGACTTCAAAATTACTAAATTTAAGCAATCGAGGTCGAATTTTTTTCTTAAACTATTTTTTACTAAAAAAAAACAAAATTGTATATTCTAAGCAATTATTGTATGTTTGGTTATATCACATATCTGAGTAATTATTGTCTGCAATTTTTAAGTAAAATGAGATAAGTGCGATGTCTCCTTTGACTTTGTCATAGTGGTCTACTCTGTCTCATTATTCATCACTTTAATTTCAAACTTAAACTAAATACCTGATAGATATTAAAATATTCTTTAAGCATATTACGTAAAATATCAAAATTTAAAACTATTTTAAATATAAAAAGTGATATGCTTTATCCAACAAACTTAAAAAGATGGAAATAAGTGCAACATATAAATTAATATAAAAAAACAACAACCACATAATGTCTTCATTTTGAAAAACAAGTAAACAATTGGTTATAATGGCCTCAAGATTATCAAAGAAGTGAGACATGATAAACATATAAAGAGGAAGAAACATTAGTCCTATATATCTAATTATTAGTATATGGTGATGTTGATATATATAGTTAATTAGCTTTAAATGAAATGTCGATTTCTGAAATAAGATCTCTCAATAAAGCTAAAATAATTGGTTATAAGGTTGGAGAAAACATAATTGAGAAAGCAAATAGAACAATGAGTGTATATATATATATATATATATAGATGGATAATTTAATTGAGAAGTACTAATTTAATATCGATAATTAAATTGAGAATAATAAATATGTGACCTTACTAGAGGGTAATGGTACTGTATTATTCAACGTGGGCTTTTGAATGTAGAAAGCAATGCAAGGGGCCCATTTGATATTGACAAATTTAGACTTATATTGGACTTTTTCTAATTTAAGAGCCCTATTGAATTTGTCAAAGGGGCCATAAAAATGAAATAAAATTGTAAATAGCGCTATTTGCAAAAGAAAAAGAAGGTTAGATATTGCTTGATTTCTAAAACACCCCTAAATTCTGTGTGAATTAGTAGTTTCATTTTCAAACTATTGACAGCCTTAAAAACACCTTTTTACTTGACTAATTGAACTTAAATACAACTTCGATCTTGCAATATGAGTGAAATATACCCCTAAATTCTCGTCAAGTTTAGGGGTGTTTTCAACACTTCTCTCGATTTTTTATTAAGCGTTTCATACGTATACAAGAGTTTGAGACCACTCGCTATGTCATGTTGCATATCAGGGGTGTATCTAAGTTTAGCTAAACAAATAGAGAGGTATTTTTAAGGCTGTCAATAGTTCGGGGACGAAACTAATAATTGTGCCAAGTACAGGAGTGTTTTCAATAGTTCTCTCATTACGAAATACATCATTTTTTTCATCTTAAAATTAGTGGAACATAATGGAATACATTGTATCCGAATGTATATAATATATGTATAGTAAAATCAGGGGTGTTCGTGGTTCGGTTTGGATCGGTTATTGATTAAAACCAAAATCAAATCATTCTAGTCGGTTTTTTAAATTTCTAAAACCAAACCAAACCAAACGAAAAAAATAACAGTCGGTTTGGTTCAATTTTTCTGGTTTATTCGGTTTGAAAGTAATAATTTTTTTCCAGGATGTACTTATCTTGATAGACGCGAACACCTAGTACATGAGCAATCCACAAAAATCTATTGCCGGTTTAATTAAGCAATACTAACTTATCAGTTAGCAGGGTAGGTAAAAACTAAAATGGATTTTGATAGACTTGGACTTAGGATTGTTATAGTTGGACTAAAGTGTTGGGCTTGAGAAAATGGTAAAGTTAAAGATTTCAGTTAATTAAAATTTAACAAAATATTTATATTTTATTTATGAATAATATATAACTAATTATAAAATTCATATATCTAATTTATCGGTTCGGTTTGGTTATTTTCGCGGTTGTTTTTAAGTAAAACCAAAACCAAACCAAATGGTATCGATTTTCAAAATTTAAAACCAAACCAAACCAAATATCGATTTTTTTAATCAGTTTGGTTCGGATTGCGGTTTGATTTGTTTTTTTAACCATAACCATGAATAACCCTAAGTAAAATAGTTTACATTCACACACATGATAATAGTGAAATATATTCTATCCACTCGTACATATATAATATCTTTGTTTAACTATATTCGCAAGGTGAATCCAGAATTTGAAGACTTCGGATGCACCACATATGATCTCTAAGCTAAATTTAAAATTTTAAAAAATAAAATTTAGCACTCTAGCTAAATTTGAACCCTAGTCTCGTGAGTGGTTCCTCTTCCTGGTACCAACAACACAAGAACACTCCTATGCTCCTTATGGGTGCACTATTAAGTATATTCTAATTTCTGCCAGTTTCTCAAGATAAATATACATATATACACATAATTTTTTTCAATGTTAATCGATGCATGTGCACCATTACTAGCAAAGGTGGATCCGCTTATGTTCGCACGAATAATAAATATATTCATGCATGTCTGCTATAAAAATAATTAATGGATTGAGTTCGCTAAACCAAGTGTTGAACAACGTTGAGGAAATGCGTTTTACATGGTCTATAATTATATAATTTTTTTTTAGCTCAATACTAGGAAATTCAGATATCCCTTTCACCTTTTTAGCTTTACACACATATGAACATCACTAATCACTATTTATAATTATAACTATCAATGATTACTGACAATTATTCCATTAACCATGTGCATCAATATATATTACCGACCACCATAATCATCATCGCTATTTTTAACTATCACTATCATCCACCACAATATAATTATATGTTACCACTACCAACTAAGCAATATAATCAATCATGCATCACCGTTAATAACTACTACACACAACCACCACATCAAGCAACACCACCACTTCATTCGGTACCAACAATCATCATTGTTAGCCACATTACCATCATCAATCACCATATAATCTTTTAGAAGTATTTTATTGATAGATAAATTATTAGGAATAACATTTATATAAGTTATATATATATATATATATATATATATATATATATGTGTTGTATTTTATTTTTAATAAAGACAAATTCTATACATTCATATGTTGAAAAATAAACTGCTCTTATTAACTAATATATTCAAATCGTAATATAACATCTTAAAATGTGTGTTTATATTCTAATGTCTTAATATTAATACTTATCATAATATTAAAATGTGCTTTTCAATTTACATGTGATCTTAAGTAAAATATACGGGGCCTAAATATCAATTAAACTTTATAGATCCCTTTGACACACAAAGAAACGAAGAAAAATAGAAAAAAGGAGGAAAATTTACATATTGGTAATGAAATGAAATTCAGAAACTTTTCAACCGAGAAAAAGAAAAAAAGGAATTCAAAACATTTAATATTAATACAGGATTAAATAAAGACGAGAAAAGAAAGAATAATAATACTTTCTTTGTCTTAAAAAGAATATAGGTTTTCAAAAATCAATACCAATTCACCTTTTCAGTCTAAATTTAGCGATTGATTTCTTTGATTAAAAAATAATAATTAGATTTTGATTTCTTGAATTTTGATGATTGTTTTATTTTGCTTATGATATATTTTAGTACTTTTCTTTCTTCAATATTTTTATCATAACTTTTAAATTTTGTATTTCTTTCAAATCTGTTATGAAAATGTATATTTTAAAGTATATCAAAACACCAACTTTTCTATCTCGTAGAAGTAGGCATAAGATCTGTGTACACCTGATTCACTCCCCCTAACTACAACTTGTTGTATGTTATTGTTTTTGTCATTTAGTTCTTGAATTTTGAAATATAATTAATATAATTATATACCATGATTTCACCAAAGTATAGTTTGTACTCCCTCATTCTTTTTTAGAACAAATGAATTTCATTACAAGCCATATTAATTTTACTACTCCCACCGTTTTTTTTTAAGTTATGATTTTTTTTTTAGAGTCAAATAATAAGAATTTTGACTAACATATTATAATATACTTTTTCATCATATTCATATGGAACAGTTACAATTTATAATACTTTTCGTATAATTTTTAAATATCTAAATTAATTTTGAAGACTTTCGAAAATCGCAACCTGACAAGTAACATTTAATATATATTCTCTTGTACTACATTTTAGAATGAGATTTAAGCATGTAACAATCAATTAAATTCTGCCTAAGACCTATCGATTAATTTAATCTAAAAATTATGTCGACCAATATACTCAATTAAATTCTAATTATTTTTTTTAAAAAAAAAAAACTAAAACCAGGAAGGTATCACCCACGCGCGCGTATACTGACCGAAGCGTTTCAACTCTGAGAAAAAGGTTTGACTTTTTTTTAGCTGAAACGGTTCTCTCTCCAATTAAAACCTGCCACCTGTCGACTTTTTCCAGCTGACTCACAGATCAATAGGCGTTGGATCTGTTTCTTTCTTTTTTTCAACCCCCCTAGTTAAAGCTCGCATTTATCCCTCCCCCCACCCCCCTAACACCCCCCTACCCCCCGTTAATTTATTTATTTTTTATAAAATAAATTTATAAAATAAAATAAAATTTTACTATACATATAGACTGAAAAGAGAAGAAAACTAGAAAGAGTTTTGGTGGAGAAGAAGAAGAAGAAGAAAGGTACTAACAATTTATTGTCATTTGTAATATGTTTTCTTTCTTTTTTTCTTCTTCTTCACTCATACATTTCATTAATTACATAGGAAATTAATTAATTTTTGTGTATTCAATTCTCTCTAACAACATTTTTTGCTTTTAATATTTTTTGGTATTGGGAATTTAATACTTTGGTTTGTGCTTTAATGGGGGATTTTTGAAGACTATAGCTAGTTGACCCCCTCTCTTTTCTTTATATCTTTTTTCAAGTGTGGAGTCAAATACTTTTGTAATTTAGTAGTCTTCTTGTCTAACTTTATATGTAAAAAAATAACTCTTTTCTATCTTTGTTTATTTTGTGATCTAATGGATTTTTCCTCTCTTTAGCTTCATGGTGAGTTTAATAAACTTTTCTTTATATTTCATGTGTGATATATGGTTTTGTTTGTTCTAACTTTTTTTTCCTTCTTTTTTTTTGGCAGGTTTGACTTGGGAGAGGAAGACATATAACCTAACCCTAGTCTGAAAATATTACAAAAAATTTCTACTTTTTTTTTTTTTTTGAAAATTCAAAGTGGAAAAGATGTTTGGTGATTGTCAACTATTTTCATCCATGGGGATGGGAGGAAATAATAATAATAATAATAATACCGTTTCTTCCGATACACTCTACTCTTCCTCGATCCAAAACCCTAATTTTAACTTCATGACTATGGGAGGAAATAACTTGCCTTTCAATATTTTTCCTCCTAATATCATTCCTGTAAGTATTTTTTTTTTCTATATCCTTAATTTGCATGCATGTTTTTTTAATTATTGTTTTTAATTTTTTCTTTAGAAGGAAGAAAATGGATTATTCAAAAGCAAAGAAGAAATGGATAGTGGTTCAGGAAGTGAACATATTGAAGGAATGTCTGGAAATGAACTCGAACCCGAACAACAACAACAACAACAACAACAAGCGGGAAAGAAGAAACGTTATCATAGACACACTGTTCGTCAGATCCAAGAAATGGAAGCGTAAGATAGCAAAAAAAATTATGTTTTATTTTCAAGATCTTGATTAAGTAACTAATAATTATCTCAGACTTTACTTTGTGGAATTACACTTCACGTTGTTGATGTGAAATTTTAGGTTATTTAAGGAATGTCCACATCCAGATGACAAGCAAAGGCTTAAACTAAGCCAAGACCTTGGCCTTAAACCACGTCAAGTCAAATTCTGGTTTCAAAATCGAAGAACTCAAATGAAGGTGCGCATGTTAGCATCCCTACCACCCCACAACCCGATTTACATTTTATTTTATTTTATTTACAGTGTCAGTGTATATATGTTGACGCGGCAAAGAGGAAAACCACACATAAATGTTTTTTCTCTCTTTCTTTTCATTCCAGCTGTTAAAATTAAATTTTAATTTTCATGCATGAAGGGGGGCAGATGCACGATTTTCCATAAGTTGTGTATGTGTGTGTGTTTTATTTACATAGGTTAAATTTTGGCAAAGTCGAAACAGCACTAATATTATGAAAGCTGTAGAGAGAGTGACTACATTTACTATGGGGGTTGCTTTCATTTTCAATTGTATGGCCAATGCCTTCCATTAATATGCGCCTGGCCCTAGTTGTTAAGTGTGCAGTCAACCCCCCTTTTTTCTCTGCAACATTGAGCTTCCATGAGGAGACACTATCTTTAATGCACCCCATTTAGGGTTATGGACATGAAAAATGAGAGAGAGACACCTTTTACTATTCTTTCCATTCGAGTTCTGTTTATTTTCACTTGTTCAATATTGATTTGATTCAACTCTTAAGGAGTGATAAATCGGATGGTATTTTTACTTAATACATTAGGAAAAGATAAATTATCTCATGATTTTTAAATTGAACAAATAAAAATGAACTTCTGTTTTTAATATAGCGGACAAATAAAAATGAACGGAAGAAGTATTGTATTTATCTAAATATTAAATTAGCTATGAGTGATGTTAAAATTAGATCTAGAGCAACACATTTTTTTTGTCAAATTATCTTCTCTTTGTTTCCCGTGCCTCTAGTGAGTTAGAGATAGAGATCAAAAAGGTCAAAATCTATGATGCGTTTAATATTGAGAATGTTGGATGTATTACACACTGAAATGTATATATAAGAAGAAGAACAGAGATTAGTGGCGGATAGCTTGACAAATCCGCTAATTTTATTTAATAATGAATTATTTTTTATTTTTGGTTAGTTACGGATTATTTAGCAATAAATTAGCAACTGAATTTCATAGCTAACTCATAATATTTGAAATCCTTACATAAATAGTCAGTTGAACATACTATTTACTCTTCCTAGCCAATATACACACATGTATCATACATATATTATACATCTGGGGTTATTTAGATTACTTCTTCTATTTTTTATAGTGAAAACCCGTTAAAAATGTGTACATATATGTAATAATATCATACTCGATTCTCTGAATTCGTATCTAGACTTTAAAATGTGCCTTTATAAAGTTTAGGGATAAGATTTATGGTAGTGCTAATCAATAATTAGTTATTGTTTAATGATGTAGGCTCAACAAGACCGATCAGATAATGTGATACTTAGAGCTGAGAATGACAATTTAAAGAATGAGAATTATCGACTGCAAGCAGCTCTACGCAGTATTATGTGCCCTACTTGTGGAGGTCCTGCCATGCTTGGAGAAATGGGATATGATGAACAACAACTCCGCCTCGAAAATGCCCGTCTCAAAGAAGAGGTCATTTCGTTTTTCTAGTATTCTTTCTGCATTTAAGTTATATACACTGACAGTATTATTAGTATTTTTTTTTTGGTGCATTTTTAGTGCTTAGCTAGACAAATTGTATGATTTGCCAAGAATTCATATGACCTAAAAGAGGAACAATTTATTAGATCACTACTTCTTTGCATCCTCATACTTGCGTTTCAACGTATCAGACTCTGATAATCATTGAATTGATGTACAGTTTGAGCGAGTATGTTGCCTTGTATCTCAATACAATGGTCGCGGACCAATGCAAGGACTAGGACCACCAAATCCACTTCTTCCACCATCATTGGAACTCGATATGTCCATTAATAATTTCTCAAGTAAATTCGAGGACCAGCCAAACTGCGCGGATATGGTTCCTGTTCCATTACTCATTCCTGATCAAAACAATTCTCAATTCTCCGGTGGTCCAATGATCTTGGAAGAAGAGAAATCTCTTGCTATGGAACTCGCTCTTTCATCGATGGATGAATTAGTTAAGATGTGCACAAGCTCTGACCCGCTCTGGATTAGGGCTTCTGATGATTCTGGAAAAGAAGTGCTTAATGTGGAAGAATATTCTAGAATGTTCCCATGGCCTGTTGGAGTCAAGCAGAATGGCAATGAGCTTAAAATTGAAGCAACTCGTAGCAGCGCTGTTGTTATTATGAATAGCATCACTCTCGTTGATGCATTCTTGGATACAGTAAGTTATATACACCAACAATATTAATGTTTTACACTTATAGCCAATTTGTTATTATGTTTACTGTGTTACTAATTTTTTTTGATATTATTACAATATTTTTGAAGAGTCGCAATAATATATTATAATATTCAATTAATAATACTATCATTTTTACCATTTTATTTTGGGATCTTTACCCAAATAGCTGATCGGATTCATTGTTTACTTTCTGAACCAATATACGTAGATTTACACTAATTATCCATGGTTATACACATATTTTTATATTAAGTATACTTGTATTATACATTCACCAGCTATTTTAAGTTTATTCGGATTAATTTTTTTTTTCTTTTCCAGAATAAATGTATAGAGCTTTTTCCATCTATCATTTCTAGAGCCAAAACAATTCAAGTTGTAACTTCAGGAGTTTCTGGACATGCCAGTGGTTCTCTTCAACTGGTAAGATAAAATAAAACTTTTCATCTTTTGTCATATGTATACATATTAAGGTGACATTCATTTTTGGACGGAATAAAAAGGAAAGGATGCCACATAAAATGGGACGGAGCAGCGAGTAATTTTTTGTTTGTTTTGTTTTTAGATGTTTATGGAAATGCAAGTTTTGACACCCTTAGTGTCAACAAGAGAATGTTATTTCCTGCGTTATTGCCAACAGAATGTGGAGGAAGGGAGTTGGGCAATTGTTGATTTTCCACTTGATAGTCTTCACAACAATTTCCCACCACCTTTCCCTTATTTCAAGAGAAGACCTTCTGGATGCATCATTCAAGACATGCCCAATGGATACTCTAGGGTAAGTCTTCCTTGTCAGAAACGGATTCAGAATTTAAAATTCACGAGTTATAAATGTTACACAAATTTGTGATCGTGACATCTTGTTGATTTTGATTGAGGATTTTAGCTTGATTGAATCCCTAAAACCTAGAAAGTTTGGCATTACTTGAAAAAACAACATAATGCAATTTATACATATTATTTGTCTATTTCATTAATGTTTTATCTTAGGACAAGACTATATATTAAAAATAAATTATAGTTTAAGGATTTCTACTATTCATCCACCCCCTAATCTTTGTGTTACCTTAGTTGAAACAAGCTGACTCTGTATGGGCTAGAAGTGGTAAATAAGACTGATTCATTTAATATTATCTAGCTGAGTAAAATGTTTGAAGAGTTATGATATTGTGAAGTCAAATGTCTATATTCTCTCATCCCCTTTCTTTGTGTTCTGTTTAACTCTCGTTAGCAACTATTGTCAATATAATCTAGATTTCTAAGTTGTTACAACCATGACCCAAAATTGGAGGTCTATGAACTTAACACAATGAAATTTATTGAAGTAAAATGAAAAATTGAAGTTAATTTCTTTAAAAAAAAATTAGGTTACATGGGTTGAACATGCTGAGGTGGAGGAAAATCCAGTGAATCAAATATTTAATCACTTTGTAACTAGTGGAGTGGCATTTGGAGCACAAAGATGGTTATCAATCTTGCAGAGACAATGTGAAAGGCTTGCTAGTCTTATGGCTAGAAATATATCTGACCTTGGAGGTACTTGATTATCTATTTTTCAATTATATGATCATAAATTGATTATTTCTTTGCCTTTTTATTCAAATAAGTTTTTGGTAATTTGTGCAGTGATACCATCTCCAGAAGCGCGAAAGAGCTTGATGAATTTGGCACAAAGGATGATCAAGACATTTTGTATGAACATAAGCACTTGTTGTGGTCAATCATGGACAGCTCTTTCTGATTCTCCTGATGATACTGTTCGAATCACTACTAGAAAAGTTATGGAACCAGGACAACCTAATGGACTAATTCTTAGCGCGGTTTCAACGTCTTGGCTTCCATATAATCATTTCCAGGTCTTTGATCTCTTGAGAGATGAACGTCGAAGAGCTCAGGTAATTAATTATTTGCATTTTTTTAAAAAAAATAATAATCTATTTTTCGCCTAAATTGAGTTATTTGAATGTTGTAGTTGGATGTGCTTTCAAATGGGAACGCATTACATGAAGTGGCTCATATTGCAAATGGTTCACATCCAGGGAATTGCATCTCTCTTCTTCGAATTAATGTAAGTCAATGCACTAAATTGAGAAATTACTAACAAATTCATTATATATATATATATATATATATATGAATGATCCAATTGAATCTTCTGAAGCTGATACGTAATATCTCAATGGCTTAATATAAGTGCAAAACCGCGCTCTATGTCATACTTCATCTCTTCTTGTAATCATGTTACAAGTTTTTGTTAAGTTTCAAAATCCCCTAGTAATAATTTATCATATGATCATATATATTAATTGTCCAAATTCCTACAGGTGGCTAGCAATTCATCCCAAAGTGTTGAGCTAATGCTGCAAGAGAGTTGCATGGATGATTCAGGCAGCCTGGTGGTCTACACCACTGTAGACGTGGACGCGATCCAACTAGCCATGAACGGGGAGGACCCATCGTGCATTCCTCTTCTTCCCTTAGGGTTTGTCATAACACCAATCAATAACGGACAAGCCAATATTAACAACTGTGACAACAACGTCTCCGGTACTGAGGCTAATTCATCTCAATCTCCTGAGAAGAGGCAGAACTTGTCGCCAATTCAAGAGTATTCAGGAGGTTGCCTACTCACCGTTGGATTACAAGTCCTCGCCAGCACGATCCCCTCTGCAAAGCTCAATCTCTCTAGCGTCACTGCTATTAACCATCATTTATGCAACACCGTACAACAAATCAATGCTGCACTTGTTGCTTTTTACCCTGACACAGAGGTAACTGCACCATCATCACCATCACTATCACCACCACAACAACCAGAGTCGTCCAACCAAGCGGACGAAAACTCAAAATCCTAATTACCCAAAACCTCCCTCTAACAAAACATTTTTTTGTAAGGGGAGGTTATGAGTAATTTGTGAAAAATGAGAAGTGGGGTAAGGGGTAGGACGACTATAATACTATTTTGGCATAGTAGGGAAGTGGATCCCCCATGCAAATGAAGGTTTTAATAGCCTGTACATTTTGCATGGGTGGACCCCTAGTAAATAAATGACAAGAGTCAGAAAGTAGTTGTTAGGTAGGTGGGAAAATCCAGTGAAATGATTGTTTGTGTGTGTGTGTTTTTGAATATTTTGTTGTGATTATGATTTTTGGGAAGTCAAGAACGAACCAGGTGGCAGGTGAAAATGAAAATCGTTAGTGAATGATGAAAAAATTACCCCTACAAATTAAAAAAGACTATGGTTCGGGTATTGACTTCTTTTGTTTTATGTCCCTCTACCCCCTCCTACTAGTGATTAATTTTTTATGTTGTTGATCAGAAGAATTACAATTTGCAGTTGTTTCTGCAATGGACACTAATTGTAGTAAGGTTTAATTACTAATTAGTAGTAGTTTTATATCTATCTATCCTTTATTTTGGTGGAAATTTGCATACATTCTTGCTATTAGTATTACTAAAATGACTTGATTTGGTTATAGTTTTTTTGCCTTTTGCTTTTCAAGAGTGTTCATCATAATCAGTTTTTTTTTTTTATTAGTAGTATTTAGAGAATCTTTTCTACTATATGATTGTAAACTTGCATATTAATTTGAACTCTCCATTTAACCTTTTTGAGATGTTTTGATAGCTATTCTTATCGATGACATCTTTAAAAATGTAAACAGAGTCACACAAATGTTGTGGCATATACATGTTAAATGCCATAATTAAGTTGCAATTTTTTTTTAATTTTTTTCTAATCAATTAATGTATCTAGTCAAATATTTTTCACGTGGATTGAAAAAGGAGAGAGAGTATAATATCACTAAAAAAAAAGGAATTAGCTACAAAATGCATTGTTAAATTGCACATAGTTGTGATAATCCATCGCTAAAAACAAATTTTGTAGTTTAGCTATATAGATCTTTTAGTAGTGTATATTGAAATATATTTGTATTTATTGAGGGATTAGTCTCCAAAAGAAAAGCCATAAGTTTGAACTCTCAAATAATAAAAATATACAAGTTGAAAGTCAAATTTCAAATAAAACTTTTCTTTTTTTCATTTTTGGTAATTCATGAAGGAGTTAATATTGAACAAACTAAATGTGAGAGAAAACATTTAATTGAGATGATGGATGTAGTAGTACAAATATATTAGTCACATATTGTATATTAATTAGTCAAGCTATTTGTACATTTAATACCAAAAATTAAAGTAGGGACCCTTGTCTCTTATGAGTGTAAACACGAGATATATTATGTGATTACATTTGATATTTATAAGCTTTCAAATTTTCATATTAATTAATATGCCTCAAGATGAATAATATATTGAATTCCTGTCACTTTCATGTTGAAATTAGTATCATATCCCTTTTGCATATTTGTCTGGTCCAAAATTTTGCTGGACCGATTGAGACGTTTGTTAAATGACAATCTTTAAAGTGAAAAAGAAAGGGCAAATTAATTGAGTATATACATTAATCTTTGCCGTTAAAATGAATATTTGATTATTATTATTATTATTTTTATCGGAGGAGGGACTAAATTATCACTATATTATTAGATTTGTTTTAATATTATCTTTGCCATTTTCTTTTCAAGCCTAATTTTAAAAAATTCCCTTATGATTAATCGGATGAGGCCTAAATTATAAATGTGCAACTTATAGTTGATCCACATTAATTGATAATTTTAAAATATATTCAATAGCATAGGGTTAGTTTTGATCTCTCTTGATATTTAAAGTCCAACAATAGTTGTCCACTATTGACTTGCCACACACCTTAAGAAACAATAAGTAATAGGGGTAATATTACTATATTATCCTTCGACTTTATTAAATTTAATGCTTTGAAAAATGTGTTAGATGATAAATAATATTTAATAACAAGGGTAAATTAAATGACACAAAAGATAAATTATATCTTGATTTTTTAAATTAGACAAGTATTGTTGAACAACTATTTTTAGTATAGTAAACAACTATTATTGGACGAGGGGAGTAATAATGACAGTTGGGGTCGAGGATGAAAAATCCGCAAATAGAAATAAGAATAAGAATTTTCCCAAAATTCAATTTTCTTATACTCCTTTTGTCTAATAATAGTTGTCAACTATTGACTTGACACAAGATTAAGAAGCACTAAATGATGGGGGTAATTTTACTAAATTGTTCATATTAAATACAAGAGAAAATTGTATAAAATAGCAAACTATTAATTCAAATTAAATGTTATAACCACAATTTGATTTAATTGTAACCCGTAGCAAACTGTTGCCATTCGCCTCTCTCCCTGAAATTCTCGCTCGCCGCTCTCGTTTTCTCGTTGGCAGTCTCTCCCTCGCCTCTCTCACTTTTATACAAACACAAATGTATAAAATGCGTTTGTATTTGTATAAAGTGAGAGAAAACTCTATATATACATATCTTTTCGTTCGCCTCTCTCCCCAGAGAATCTCGCTCGCCACTCTCACTCGCCTCTCTCACTTTATACAAACACAAATGTATAATTTGTGTTTGTGTTTGTATAAAGCGAGAGAAAGTTGTATATACAAATACAAATATAAATATTTTCGTCCTATACACTTATAATTATACAAATACAGATCTTCCCCTGCCCAGTTTTCTTTTGTCTTTCTCTCTTTCTCGCTTATACAAACACAGATTATACAATTGATTCTTTTGTATATGTATACCGAAACAGATTATACAATTGATTCTTTTGTATATGTATACCGAAACAGATTATACAATTGATTCTTTTGTATATGTATACCGAAATATATATATTAATAGCCATAGCAAACATAAAGTTTGTTATGGAGTGCAATTGTACAAACTGCACTCCATAACAAACTATAGCTATAACATACAAATATGATTTTTATGTTTGCTAAACCTAAAATTTACTCTAAATACAAGTCATCTAAACATTGAGAAATGAATAGTATTTAATAGTAAGGGTAAAATAGACACAACATGGTAAATGATTCATTGATTTATAAACTGGACAAATATTGTTGGACATCCCAAAATAGTATAGTGACAAGTAAAAATGAACGAAAAGAGTATCACATTACGATCAAAAGGCCTGTCATGTTGTTGCTATTCGTATTTGAAACATTTTCTTATCACTTCTTGAAGATAATTTGTGAGAATTTAAAAAGAAGGGTTTGACTTCTTGGAGAGTAAAGAAAATGGTTATATTTAATCGTTGGAGAGAATTATAACAAGAAGTGAGTTTGATTTCTTGGAAGTAGAGAAAACGGTTATAGTAAATTGTTAGAGAGAATTGTAACAAGAAGTGGTTTGGCTTCTTGGAGAGTAGAATATTCGATTATAGTTAATCGTTGAACAGTTTGAGTGAACTGTTAAAGTGAGGTACTAGAGTTAGTCCCTTTGATTATAGAGTTGTAATCTAAAGTTGCTCTTTGAAGTTAGTGAAGTTGGTGAAATCATACGAGGTGTAGGTCGTAATTTTTTATTCCCTTGAGCTAGGAAGTTTTTTCCGATAAATTAAGTGTTGTATATTTTTTATTCTAATACGACTCTAGAAACCAGATTCCTACCTATAATTGTTGGTACATAGTTTCTTTCATGATGGCATTGCCGAAGAGGGTCCTAAGCTAAAAGATCCACCAAGAAGCATACTAATGAGGTATTCAGCTTCAAACTTCCCATTCCACTCCTTTTTGTGTATGTGGGTTTGTTGGATAAGGGCTATGCTGCTTGGACTCTTAAATGTTGCCTACCGATGTCAGATTCTCTAAAAATATTTTTTCCTCTTAAGTCTAATTTACCTGTTCCAGGAGATTACTTTATTTAATGCATTTGGATTGTTTAGTTAACAAAAGGCAAACAATGTGAAGGCTGATTAAATGTTCCTTTTCAGGCATCCATTTGAATTTTATGTGTAACACCTCACTATTTGAAAGAACTAGAAAGAGCTAGAATTAGAAAGAGTCATTTTTTTTAAAATAAGTTAAATCTGGAAAATTGGCTAAGTTATGTTAAGTATGGATTTTTGGTCAACTTCAAACAATCTTAACTCCTAGCTCAGGATGAGTTAGGTGTGATACCAAATACCGTAGGAAATTAAGCATTGTTTTGAGTAGATTCTTACATATATTGGTAAGTTATTCGAATCTAAGTGTTTGGGGAAAGAACCAAGTGAATCTAGAGGGTTTAGAGTTGAAAAACGAGCAAGAAAAGTCAGAACTTTCTAGGTAGGGGCCTGGGGCACCGCCCTAGCCAGACTTCCCCACCTGGGGATCTGAAATTTGGGCTCTGGGGCATCGCGCCAGCCAGAGCACCCCAACCCTGTTTCTGAATTTTCAGCTCTGGCGCCCCACGTCGCTCAGAGCGCCAGGGACGCCAGGTTTACCACCTTTTCCCACTTCTTTCCGTATGAGTTCCCTAGCAACGTACCTAAGTTTTCTAGTTGATTTCTACACTCTAAGGTACGTCTAAACATCATGAAATTATCCATAAACATGAGATCATGAGCCTTGAATCCATAATTCAATTCAAGGAAAGTTAAAAGTCAAGTCAAGATGAGTTCTAAGAGTTTTCCAAAAGTCTTTCACAAACGTTTTAACTTTGTTTTAAGACTTGAGTTTTGAGTTGAGTAAAGAGTAAAGCTTGAAGTTCATTTCTTCAAAAAAGTATAGTGGGACTATGTATTCCCCAAAGATTAAAATGTTTTCACATTTAAACAAGAAAGGAAACTTTGATTTCCAACAGAGCCTTTGAGCTAGTTTTTCAGTCACGAGTAAATGCTTTCACAATTAAGCAAGAGAGGAAACTTTGATTTCCAAGAGAGCCTTTGAGCTAAGTTTTTGAGCAATTATCTCAAACCACAGAAAGAAGTTATGTTTTTTAAAATATGAGCTAGTATATTTTGGGAGTAGTATTGAGCACCGATATGGGGGAGAGTTCAGACAACTCACAGCCCCCATAAACCATGTAGCCATTATAGGTTGAAAATTGTCATACTTTTTAGATGATTCCTTAGTGCTTTTTAGCATAGACTAGTGGATCCACTTAGTAGTTAGGTTCTATCCCCTTGGCAAGGTATAGGACGGCCCTGGCAGCGTGAGGCAAAACGTTTTATCATCACATAACTCTTAAGTGATGGTTGTCGGTTAGAGAAACTCCCACAATTATTATTTTTATTTTTATATACACAGAGTTATTTGTATTTTTATATACAAACAAAGTTTATATTGTATCTTTGCATACATACAGAGTTATTATTGTATTTCTAAATACACAGAGTTGTTATCCATGTTTTAAAAGCTTTTCTTTATATTGCATCCATATTATTGTTTTATATTGAAATGAGTTAAGGTGAGTTGATTTGAGCGAGGTATGTTCTTTCAGTTCCTTTCAAGCTTATGTCTTATTTTAGTATTCCCCTCGCATGCTCGTACATTCAATGTACTGATGTCATTTGACCTGCATCGTTTTTATGATGCAGATACAGGTAACCAGGATCAGCACCCTGTGTATCGTTGATTCTAGTTGAGCTCCAGAGTTTTTGGTGAGCCTCCTTGCTTCCGGAGGATCCCTTTTATTGCTTTCAGTATGTTTAGTTCATTAGGATGTCGTGGGTCTTGTCCCGATGTCCATCTCAGTTGTTAGAGGCTTCATAGACAGTCATATGTAGTTCTTTAGTCTTTTCATTTTCATTCTATTATGTTGAGACTTGAGTTGCCACTTTGGCCAGTGAATGTTATTTTAATACATTCTCAGATATCTTTGAACTTTCAATTTACTTTTAAAGTACAATTATGATTGAGTTAAGTCTTCCGCTGAGTCAGTAAGCCAGGCCAAGGGTTCGCTTGGGGAAAGCAATGGTTCTCGAGTGCCAGTCCCACCCAGGGTGTAGACTCGGGGCGTGACATTATATCTATTTATAAAAGTTGTGCAAACGTAGCTCTTTGAAATCTATCCTCCCGGACTACGTTAGACTTGGATGCAATGTTTTTAACGTTTGTAATAACTTACAGAGTTTTAGATAGTGGCGTAACGATTTTTTACAAGTTTTATATATGTAAATGTGTAACTCAGTTGTTTTGATGATCCTAACAAACAATGGGACCTGGTCCTATGAGTCGCGCATATTCCCTGGTCAAATGGGGAACAACGGTAAAGCTGCCAACACTGTCCTGGTTGGTGAGCACGGAAAAAGAGGGTAGAGCTCTCAGCCAATTGAAGGACACTAGGTTGTTTTGTTCAAACGATAACATACTTTTATTGACATGAAACTATCTAGTTCTCACATTGAAAGTATCAAGCAAAAATTGCATTTTGTCTCTCTCAAGATGAACACGGGCTTTCAAGAACTCCAAGGGACTTGATAGAGTTATTAAGTGTTTATTTAGTTGTTGATCGAGAGTTTGTGTCTTGTGCGTTTCAACTTGTAAGATCCGTTCCTAATCTATAAAAGAATAGATCACGTCTTTATCTTTCCAGCCAACAATGAGCATAGTTAGAGTTAATTGTGCAGTATGTGATTGGAGTCTATATTAGCTAGAGTTAGTTGATATGGTGGACAATAGAGTTATTGCTTTGGCTCATTCTGTAATAGAGGTGTTACAGGTTGTAGGATTAAGAGTTTAATCCTTGAATGATTATTGGACTTTGTATACACTTGTTGCTTGAAGATAGCGAAGAGTAGTTGGAAATTCCTATGAGAGAGAGGTCGTGGTTTTTTCCTCCCTTGAGCAAGGAGGTTTACTTGTTTGTTATCTTCTCGTTTACTAATATTGTGTCAAAGGACCTGGTCCTGTGAATTGTGGTGAATCCATATAAGCTATCAAAATGCAACGTTATTAGTGTGGCTACATTCCCATCCCAACTATATATATGCAGAATATGAAAATGATGACAGAGATGAGTTGCCAAAGGATTTAGTAATCGGAAATAATCATATTACTTCCAAGATTTTCATTCTTACAGTTAGTTAATTGACTTTTTTCATGTACAACCTGGTTCTGTGAAGAAAATGTTGATTTCTTCGAGAAGAAACACGACTTTTTGAGATAATAACGGTTAGTTGAGTGACCATCCGAGAAATCAACCCTGTGAAGAACCTCCTTCAAGCTGTCAACAAGTTTAAGTAATTTAAGTCATCTTCCAAAAGTACTGCTGCCCTTCTCTATCACACAAAGCTGAAGAAGAAGTTGTACCATTTTCCAAAGACTCCACTTTTGGCAACTTATCATTTGTGTAAAATAAAAACTCATTTTCTCTGTTTGATTGTGCTCCGTGTTTCATGTTATTCTTTTCACTCTCTTCAGTATCAGTGCTTGAATTCTTCTCAACGAGCTCTTGAAACATGGAGGATCGAAGCAAAAGGCTTAGAGCAGTAGGTGACGATGATTTCTTGCAATAACTTAAGGGCATTTTTCTTTCAATAGGTTCCTGGCTACGCGGTATAGCATACAGTTTTTCAGTATTGGTGGTGGTGGTGAAATGATTGGGGTTAAACGAGTATGAAGAGTTGTGTATCGGGTTAATCATATCATTAGTGTTACTAATTTGTATAGGCTGATCTTCTGATGTTAAATCTTGAAATTGCATTAGAGAATTGGCATCTGGTTTTAACCATCTAATGTATGTGTTCATGTCAAAGTTTGTCATCGCGTTAGTTCCCCTGTATTCAATTGCTGCAATATCATAAGCTCGAGCTGCTTCTTCTTGAGTATCTATTGAAAACAAATAGTAAAAAATGTTTCGAGTTAGAATCAATTTGAATGTGTTCTTGATTTGATCAGAACTTTGAAAGAAATTAGTTTAAGGGTGCGAAAAACACTTACTATAAGTACCTAAGTATAGATATTTGTTACCAAAAACTCGTCCTATTCTTGCTTCCCATCTGTTATTGTGATGATGCCTGAATGATATTCAATGAATTTTTCGTTACAATTATGAACACAAACGTACTAAAAGACCCGAATAACATTGTCTGATCGATTGTAATGTGTTAATTTACCTCGCAACTCCTCTATACTTGGATACACCGCGGGAAAAGCCACTGCTTCTTCTGTTGAAAAAACAGAACAAATTTGGTTAATTGAAAAGATTACTTGATTTTGAGGTGTAAATTCTGGTGTAATGTGTACCTTCTTAAAGAGGCTAAATGTTCTTCCTTTGTCATATTTTGCATGATCTCAATTTCTTTCTCATAATCAGATATCTACAAATTAAGAAAGTGTTAGAACAATATGCTTCTATCAAACTGCATAATCGATCAGTTGAAGTGTGTGACCATCTCATCTTAAAGCTTAATAATACATACCGGAAAATTGGTGAAAGTTGTTGTGCCCCAATACTTGATTGCAGCCAAATCATAAGCTCTTGCTGCTGATTCTTCTTCGTCGTAAGCTCCTGCTCATTTTAGTACATACATAAATAAGAAGCTGCAAATTTAGCATATGACTCGAAATTTTGGAGTTTTTTTAGCACAAGTTATTAGTACTCACCAAGATAGACTTGTTTTCCCTTCTTTTTCTGAGTTACATTCCATGAAGCCTTATCCCATAAATGAGCTTCATATCGCCCTGTCCATCGATGCCTAAAAACCAACATAAAGATATTCAAGTAGTAGTCGTACTCCCTCTGTTTGTCTGGTTTTGACTTGACACCGAAAGTTTAAAAAAGTAAACTGACTTATGAATCTTATGGTCTTAAACTACAGATACGTTTAACGTACCAAAATGCCATATGTCATGTAGAAAGTAAGAACTAAAGAGTTATCAAAAAAGGAAAGAGACGTTCTTTATAATTTAGTACCTACTAACACCTCTGAATCTTGAACTTCTCTTGACAGTAGGAGTTTGTACAATACTATTACTTTGATCAACTTTTGATGAATCCAATTTTTGGCCAATGTTGTTGTTATCATTCACTATAACTGCAGCTACATGAGATTTTCGTCGTCTTTTAACACATTTATTATTAACTGGAACATCATAATCCACCATACATAAACTTCTTCTATTTCCAGGGCTCAACTTCTCACATTTAACACTTATTGCATTCATCATCTCTATTGTATTGTAAAATTTAGAGCTTTTTAATTTCTTTAATTTGATTATCTATGTTATATATATATCTACAAATTGTTTTGTCTTGTACTTAGATGTCGATGATTTCTATAATTTTAATTTAAAATTGTTATGTTTTCCAGGATCTGGAAAATGTAAATATATTACTACCAATTTCTCTTTCTCCACGTACAAAGTTTTATTTACATTATTTTACTTTTTTCAGACACAACACTAATTTTTCTGTTCCAATTTATGTAGTATCTTTGGGATTTTAAGAGACTACCAAAAAAAACATTGACAACATATTTCATGTCTTTTAAATATTTTGAATTATAAATTAAGATGACTTATATCACTTTTTACATATTTAAATATGTAAATTTTATTTTCAAAAACTTAAAGATTCCGGTCCTGAATTCACTAACAAAACACTAGAATTTGATTCTCGAAATCCCTAATTAAAGTGTCACGTACATTGAGACAAGAGTCTGTTTATTAATTGTATAATAATATTCCCAAAATGAGTATTTGTCACTTTTGAGACAATTCACTTGTATTTAACTAAATAAGGAAATACCCTTATATTATAAAATTTTCCTACTTTATTTTGCTAGACAATTTATTGTGGATAATAAAGAAAATGTCACGAAAATAAAAAAGAGAAAGAAGAATAAACCAAAAGTATGTGATCCTTCTATGGATGAATTCAAAGCAAACAAATAATAAATCATAAGATGTCAAAAAACAAGTCATTTGCTTTTGCCTTTGCCTTATAGCTATATTTTTGTTTTCTCTAATAAATCCATTTTCAGACTGTCTTATATTAGTAAATCGACAAATGATTAAATTGTTATATACGTACCTTTCGTTTTTTAGTTGTTTCATAGGGTTCTCCGTAATTTTGAAGATCCTCTAATTGGCTACTTTTGTCTTTGAGTTGTTGTGAAATTAAAGTATGAAAATTTATCGATCGTTATTTACTATGAAGTGTAACTTATAATATTCAAATTGGAATTGTACTTACAATAATTTTTCAAATGTCTATGTTGTTGACATGATAGTGAAATGTTATTTAAGATATCATTTTTGTTCAATTTGTTTTTTTATTAGGTCAATGAGCATAATTGAACATCATCTTTCTGTTTTTGAAGTAATTAAAAATTTAGCTTATTCTTTTCAATTGAGAAGAAAAATGAAGAAGATGAGATGCAAATATTGATCATTCTTTTTCACTTTCAAAATGCCTTTCACCACATTAGCAAGTATAACACATGATATATTGAGAAAAAGTTGTACAACGTTGAGATTTTTTATATATTGCTCATGTGATCATGAATTTTATTTCTGCGTAACTAGTTACTTTTTTAAACATATCCTTGTGACATACTATTCAAGAAAAAGTTAGTGAATGATCGTCACCAATGCATGCACATAATAATTTTTTTCACTTTTACATTTTAGGCATAATACATAAACATGACCCTTAATTTGACTTCAGCGGACAACTATGCCCTCCAACTTTGAGTGTGCACAAGTAGACACTTAAACTTGTATAAAATTGAACAAGTAGACACACATGTCTTACATGGAATAATACACGTAGGATGTCATGTAGGACACAAAATTGCCATGTAGGGTGTCATGTAGGATGAATGTGTCTATTTGCTCAATTTTATACAAGTTTAAGTGCCTACTTGTGCACACCCAAAGTTAAAAGTCATAGTTGCTAGCTGACGCCAAGTTAAGGGTCATGTTTATGTATTATGCCTAAATTTTATTACTAAGGTTAAAATGTTTGATATGGTATATCCAGAATCCATGGAGCAGTAATGGGAAAAGACCGAGCAGAAAATATAGCCTTAGCGTCAAGATGGTTATGCGACTAAAAACGACAAACATTTACAGTGTGACCAAATTTTTCACATAACTGACATTGGATTTGCATTTTGTCCGGCAAAGGGATGGAGGGACGCCATGAATTTCCAGAAGTAGTAGTTTGA
This sequence comes from Solanum etuberosum, assembly GCA_029582245.1. NCBI lineage: Eukaryota > Viridiplantae > Streptophyta > Magnoliopsida > Solanales > Solanaceae > Solanum > Solanum etuberosum. The sequence continues at coordinate 8,169 of JAJONR010004951.1, read as the reverse complement.
GAACGCTATTGAGGCTGACCAAACCAACGGCGAGTTTGACTGTTGCTATTATTATTGTGATTAGTTGTTCGTTGTGCAACTTGAGCGGTGATTGGAGTTGGTGGTTGTTTCTTGTCAGTTTGCTTTAGATAAAGTTAATGATCTGTGTTGGAATGTATGCGTCCACTATCAGTCAACGGACCAGGTCCCTTGACTCAGCAAGAACAGTAGCTAAAGTAAAAGTGCGGAAAATAAATTGCTCAAAGTAAATCAGGCACAATGATTTTACGTGGAAACCTCTTTGCTCAAGGGAGTAAAACCACGACCTGTCACACAGAATTTTCTACTGTTTTCACTAATCTTCTCATGCAAAAGTGAAACACAGATTACAACCACCAATGAGATTAAACTCTTAATCTCAACACTAACTAATACGCCTATTACTTACTGGGCCTAAGCAATAATCCTATTTCCCACTAAACCAACTAACTCTAGTTGATCTAGACTTTAAGAACCCCACAAGGCTAACTCTAGCCACCAACTCCGATCTCCAAAACATGAGCTTAAACGAGCAGCAACTCTACTGCACCACACATCAACTAACTCTAGTTGACACTCCTAGGCAACTCTACCCAAGAGAACATCAAATAATGATGTAACAAGGCTTGATCAAAACTTAGATGATTCGACTAACTAACCCAAGTTAATACGACTCAAACTAAATACTTAGACAAGCAAATGATCTACTATCCTTTATAACTTAGGAGTAGATTTACAATGTAAGTACATAAGACACAAAACTCAAAATACAACAAAGACTCTTCTTCACTCTATCAGGTCCCTTTGTTGAGTTGAGTAGTGTTCTTCCTTGAAGATGGCCTTCTCTTTGTAAGCTTATGAATTTTTAGAAATTCAAATATTTGTTTGCCAAATCTTAATTTGTGTTTTGTGTTGAGAGATTATATTAAATGAACACATAACTCCTTGAGACGACCCCGTTGGCTGAGAGTCTGCTTCTCTAAAAGGACGTGCACCAACCACATCAGAGGTGACAACTTTTCTGACAGCTGTCTTGTCGTCCTTTTTATATATGCAGTCTTGCAGGGACCAGGTCCCTTACAATGTTCTTTGTGAGTTCTTGAGAAGACTTGCTAACTCTCTTTCTCTTTTGAATGAATGAAACTTCTTTTTGTTTGTCATTTTGATTATATCGACCAAAAAGAATTATTGTCCAATGGACAAACAACCTCGTCCGTTTCTATTGGTGAAGTAGTATGCTGACGACTTCACCAACCCACTGACAGGACAGCTTTACAACGGTACACCATTATAAATCAAGACGAGAGAACTCTGCCAGGGACCGGGTTCCTGCATTTGTGAGCCACTGAAACAGACAGTCTCGTCCGCTTTTCTTATTCGTGCAGTACACTGCAGTTTTCACCAACCACCTGACATGACAGATTTACAGTTGTACCCCATTTGAATCTGGACGAGAGCACTCTGCCAGGGACCGGGTCCCTGCATTTGTGAGGATCATCAAAACACCTAGAATATAACAATTTGTGAGCTTGTGAGCCAATTCCTCATATGAAATAGGAGAATCTCTTGAACGAACAACAATACTTAATGCCTCATATTCAGGTCCAAGGCTACTCAAAATTTTTACAACCAACTCTTCATTAGAAATGCAAGCACCGACATCAGCTAATTGATCAGTGATAGTTCTTATCTCTCTGAGATGATTGGTGAAATTTTTTTTATCTCGCTGAACTTTCGTCAATGCATCTCGAAGACTGTAGATCCTGGTTTGAGATCTATTTGCATATGTAGTATGCAAATAATATCATGCTTCTGTTGAAGTTTCATCAGAGGCAACTGATAGTGCAATAGTGTAGTCAACATATGTCATTAAGGCGTTTTAGATGAGATTATGTTACTGAAACCAAATTTTGAAATCTGAATTGACGACATCTTGTGTGTCTTGCTTAATGGTGTGTGGTGGCGGCATTATGGATCCATCGAGATAGCTCATTTAGTCAAACTCATTCATGACCTTTTGAATTTGAGCTTTCCGTGTTGCAAAGTTTGCACCACCAATAAGTTTGATTGGAAGTTGTATAGTTGCGTTGATGTTAATGATTTGTGTTTTGGTTGTAGCAACATTCACAATTGTGGATGAAGTGTTGATTGGGTCGTTGCTGTTCAAATTGACATCCGAAGCAAATGATTTCTCCACTGATTTTAGGTGGTTTGGAAAGGAAAAGGAAAAAAAAACTTGATGAACAAGATGGGAAGATGATTACAAGTTTATACTCGTTTGAGTGTTGATAGCTCTAATACCATAATGGAGCAAAATACACAGGAGAAATATTTTGTGTCTTTCATTGATACAATGTGTTGTTTAGATATAAAAAAAATTATATGGTAAAATATTTCACATATCAGTAAAACTAATGAATCCTATCAAGTAATTAAAGATAAAGAATAAGAGAATATACAATAATGAAATTAGAATATATCATACAGATATGAAAAATATTCTATCTTGATTTAGCTTTTTTAAGAAGTAGTAGCAGTCGTATGATAAATCCTCTATTACAGAAGATCTTTTGTTCTCGACGATGGAGAACTTTTTCGGTACAAATCTCAAATTAGATAATTGTTTAGGTTCAGTTTCTACTGATAATCTCTTTTGTTACATGATTTTTAGTATGATCAGAACTACTAAAACATAACTTAACATTTTTTATTGTACTCTTTTGATTTTCACACTAGAGTGAAGACAGGGTGGCTCAAGGGTAAAGCTAGTAAACCGTCTACTCTAGGCCCAAAAAATTTGAGCACACTAAAAAAAAATTAATAGTGAATTTTATGATTTGAATTTCACTTGGAAAAATATTGAACATTACAAAAATAAAATGAAATAGAAAGACTATTTTTTTATCAAGAATATTTTTGGACTTTGAATTAAACAACTCAAATCTTCATATTAATAAATAAAGTTTTTACATCAACATCCAACGTGACATATTGCAAACAAATGTCTAAACTGACTAGAACTAATACTTACTCTTATAAACAACGTGATCTATTGAATGTTAGCAAGTATTACCATCATTAGGATCAGGTTAAAAAATTATTAGATTACCTAAGATCATCTATCATTATTTTTATTATTTGCAAGAGTTTTCCATGACTAGATTACAATTGATTATATATGTATATTTAAGTCTTAGTCGAATAAACAATGATTACTGATTTACAGTAACGAACTTTAAAATATTAAATCATACCCAATTAATTTGAAATGATGATATAAGTATTGAAAAATCGAAATTGTCAATATCATAAATACCATTCACACCTCTAAATTGCCCGGATTAAATCTAAACTTTTAAATTTTATTAGTAAGGTTAAAATGTTGACAATGTCTTAAATCATTGAGTGTCTAACGAGATTACAAAATTTGTGTCCGACAAATTTTCTATCCGACGACGGAGAACTTTTTTCGATACAGATCTCAAATTAGACAGTGGCTTAACTTTGTTGTTGAAAGGAGAGTGGAAGATGTTATATGTTTGTTACCTACCGTTCAATTGCTTGTGAATTGCATAAATCTTTCTTAAATTGTTTGTTGTTGATAACATTACATTTGAAAAGTTATTTCTTTCGTGCTGCGAACTAAAGCTAGGTTGTGTGACGTAACTATAGAATTATATTAGGTCGCCTAGAAATTAATTCTTTAAATTCAAGAAACTGAGTTTGAAAAATCAGACCAATGATATCTATGATCTTTCCTCAAATTTTTTTGAAATCTTCTTAATTTAAGTGTAGGCTTATCGATGTGTCCTCCTGATTAATGTTAAGCTTACTTTCTTCATTTCATATATCAAACACTATAGTTATTAGGACTATCATCAATGTTTTAGGGTTCTCGTCTAAGATTATCTTGAAAAGTTGAGATAGCAACTGAGTTAACAATAGGATGTTGGTTTTGTAACACCTCGCAACTCTACTCTTAGAATCTGAATCGTTCGTCGTAAGTATATAAACTTGAACCGGGTGATGTCCTACTTGCTCATGTATTTTAAGGTTATTTACCAAATGTAAAAAGGGTATCGAAAGTGATTTAGGGTCATAAGGGACCTCTAACACCAAGCCAAATTCAAAGCATTTATATCGGCTAAGTTTTTGCATGAGTCCATATAAGGGTCTACTTCAAACAATCATATCTCTTAGAATGTTAAGAGTTAGGTGACCCATAACCAATCAAAATAGATATCTAAGAGTCCTCTTTCCAACGCCACCAAGTTTGCATTAATCCGAGTTTTGAATAAAAAGTTATGACTGATATACTAGAGGCGCTTTAGCCTAGCAGCAGCTCCGCAATGGCTCCGTGTTACGGAGTGAATACGGACTTCACTATCCGCAGGAATAAAATTCCGACTTCCAGCTCATTTTATTTATTTTTTAAGGGTATTTTTGTCCTAAAAAACATCTGGGATTCATCTAAATAGCCTTTAACGCATAGAAAATCAGTTTTTTCATAAATAAATCCTCTCTTTCACTCATAAAATTCTACGCTCAAGAACTTCAAGAAACATCAAGACTAGGATTCATGTTTCAAAATTCTTCATCAAACTTCCCTACTAAGGTATGTAAGGCTTCAATGAGAGTATTCCTTCTCTATCATGCCTAAAGTATTTTGATTCTCACGAATTTCACAAGATTGTTAGAAGCAAAGCTAGGGATTTTTATGAAATTATGATCTTTCTTTATAAACTCTTGTTTTTATTATTTCACTTTGATTTTGAAACCTTATAGTACCGATTTAGCATGATTTTTATGGTCATTCAAATCCTTATGGATTTAAGCATGAAAACAAGCATGATATGAATTACAACATAAATACATGTTATTTAAAGATATAACTTTTGAGCTTAGCCTCATATATGATTCAAGATGATAAGTGGTTTTCATACATATGAGCATTATATAAATATATGTTATTTTGGGAGGACTATTTAGTACCGAAAGGATGCGGGTTTAGAAAACTCAAGCCTCATAACTACGCGCCAATGTAGGATTATGTTTCACCGCTTTGTCGGTTGACCTTCTAGTCCTGAGAGGCTCAAATTAGTGGATCCACATAGATATGATATAGTCGTATACTCTGGCAAGGTATAGGGCAGCCCTCCCAACTAGGTTAGCTGTTGGACCTCATGAGCTCACATGGTGTATGTCGGTTATAAGAAACTCCCCAATTATGCAAATTTCATAATATGTTTTTAGGTCTATATGGTTCATTTTAAGTATGCTATTTTATGTATATGATTATGCAAGACTACTGAAAAAGACTCAACTATATGTATATGTACCTTTGAAAAGAGATTTTTATGATACTTGGTCATGGACTCCAACTGTTTTCTACAACCCTTTTATTATACATATGATCTTGGAAATCTTATTTCACTGTATTGTTCATGATTCTTTAAATGATTATGATATTGTCCTCCCTTACTTACTCAGTACATTCTACGTACTGACGCATACATTTATCTGTGTTGCATCTTTTTATGATGTAGATTTCGGTATTTTCACTCAGATTTGTGGCTAGTGAAGTTACAGCACTCCCAGTTAGCTTTTGATGAGCCCTCATCATTTGGGTACTCCATTGTTTTAGAATGTCAACTATTTTACTTATGTTGTCTTTGTTTTGAGGTAGTTGGGCGCCATGTCCCGGCAGACTTATATTTTCATATTAAAGCAGTAGAGGCTTTATTCAGACATTAGTAATGTAGTCTCATGGAGTTTATTGAATTTTTTAATAATCATATGTTTCAGTTTCCATAATAGTTCATATGATATGCCGGATATGTTAAGTCAAGGGTTAGCCCGGGGTCAATCATGGTCCTAGGTACCGTGTCTCGACTGGGGTATAGACTCGGGTCGTGACAGGTTCACAGCAAGGCGGCTTAAACCTAACACTCTGTTTGGATCATTGTTACCCATTGTATTGTATTGTATCGTATCAAATTTAGTTAAATAATAAATTTAGTTGACTGATTTTTTTGATATAAAGGGTTTTTTTATTGATACAAAACAAAATAGATAATTTCTCAAAGTTGAGTGACCTTTTGAGATATTAACTCCTATATTTAAGGAAAGAATATTGTTAATTAGTTGTCATGACTATCATGCGTATCCAAGATTTCGGAATGATGGGTGCACTATTATGAAAAAGTGGATCTAATCGGTTTAAAATTAAGTTTTTATCATTGAAAACAGTTAAAATTTTAAAATTATAGGTCCAAAATCGAAGTGCTTAATTAATTAAAATGTCAAAAGTAATATCAATAGCCACTTAGAGAGGTGTTACCCAATTTAAAAAAAAAAAAAAAAAAAACAAGATAAATATAAAATTGAAATTTCTAACCTCACTAACAGGTGTACCCAATCATTGTCGCATTATATGTTACTTCGAGTGTGGGTTCACACATTTATACTTAACAAAAAATTAAAAATACAACACTACTATATATAATTTCGGCAGGGGAGCATGGGTTCACGTGAACCCAGCGACCCCTTCCTGCATACGCCTCTGCTATCATCAGTAATAATCAATTTCCTTAAGGCTGACTTGCATTTGAATTTGCCTTTATGGTATACCAGATGTTATGGTAGTTTTGTTTCTCGTGAATTTGTTGTTCGTTGCATTTTAGATATTGTGCACGTTGAGATTTACTTGCAACTCTTGTTTGTTGGACCTATAAGCATGAGCAACTCTCTATGGGCTTTTTTTTTTGTGGAAGAAAGAGGTCTACATTGTTTACCTCAAATAATAAATACTTATTAGTTGTTTCAATTTGTTTGGTCATAATTTGACTTGGTATGAAGTTTAGGAACCTATTGACTTCTATAAACAGCTTATGTAAGTTAGAAACTAAACGGAAATATGCAAAATGACTATTAGAAAGAAGGTGTTCTTTTGGTGGAGCTTTTGACTCAACTTTTGTTCAGAGTTTGCTAATAAAGGCTCATCCATGCCACTATTTGTTAACTGAAAATCAAAACTTTTTACATGTGGTCAATTATGATTTGATCATGTCATTAATTAAATTATTTTTAAAAAATGAAAAGGCTCAAATATGCCATAATGTAACGACCTTATCACTCCCCGAGCCTACACCTTGGGCGGGACTAGCACTCCAGAACCATTGCTGGCCCCAAGCGAACCCTTGGCCTGGCTTAACTCTTAGCGGAAGACTTACTCATGATAAAAGAAAGTATTGAAATACAATCATAACTAAACTGTCTCAATAAATAACTTAGAATGTTTTAAAGATTAACATTCAACTGGCCAAAATGGCAACTCAAGTCTCAACATAACTGAAAAGAAAAAGTAAAGACTCATGAACTAACATCAACTAACTATCTATGAATCCTCTAACAACTGAGATGGACGTCGGGACAAGACCCATGATATCCTAATGAACTAACTGATAAAGCAATAAAAGGGATCCTTCGGAAGCAAGGAGGCTCACCAACAACTCTGAAGCTCAACTAGAATTAACGATGCGCTGGATGCTGATCCTGGTTACCTGTATCTGCATCATAAAAGATGCAGGCCAACTGGCATCAGTACATTGAATGTACGAGCATGCGAGGGAAATTCTAAAACAAGACATAAGCTTGAAAGGAACTGAAAGAACATATCTAGGCTCAACTTAACTCATTTCGATATAAAGCAATAATATGAATGCAATATAAAGAAAAGCTTTTAAAACATGGATAACAACTCTGTGTATTGAGAAATACAATAGTAACTCAGTTTGTATGCAAATATACAATATAAACTTTGTTTGTATATAAAAATACAATTAACTCTGTGTATATAAGAATACAAAATACTTCTGTGGGAGTTTCTCTAACCGACAACCATCACTTAAGAGCTATGTGATGATACAGCGTTTTGCCTCACGCTGCCAGGGCCGTCTTATACCTTGCCGGGGGTATAAAACCTAACTACTAAGTGGATCCACTAGTCTATGCTAAAAACCACTAAGGAATCATCTAAAAAGTATGACCATTTTCTACCCATGATGGCTACATGGTTTATGGGGGCTGTGAGTTGTCTGAACTCTCCCCCATATCGGTGCTCAATACTACTCCCAAAATATAACTAGCTCA